>MNCI01036805.1:151012-186324 GCA_015680685.1 Gnetum montanum
TGATCCTATCCTACTAATTTTCTAATAATCAAGATGGACAATTACAAGAGTGACTTCCCCATTATTATGGGAAGGGCTTGGTTAAGCATGATTGATGTGCAAATGGGAATAAGGGACATATCCTTAGAAATATCTAAGGAGAATAAGTTAGGAGAGATTGAGAAGAAGCATATTCCATGCATCGTGTACAATGATAATGGGTGCAATTGCATGCAAAAGATTTTGTCAATCAAAAGCATATTCATTAAGGAATGTAATTAATGTGTGCAAGAAATTAACATTCAACGATTTCTATATGCAATAGCCACAAAGTAGGAGGCCACCTAGTGGCTGATAGCTAATTCAGATAGTAGCACAATATGCATGAAGACAATTGAGAGTCTAGCTTATGCATATGTTTAAGGCATGAACAATATTGAACAAGTCATTTCCAACTCTCTAATGAAGATGATGATACCTGTTGGGGAGAGTTGGAGATCCCAGATCACTTCAAGGAGGAGCCCTTAGAACTAAAAAATTTACCGGCTAGTATGGAGTATGCATTTTTAAAGAATGGGAAATTGATCATCATTAATGCTAAACTTGCTCTTAAACAAAAAGAAAAGTTTTTGAAAGTGGTGAATAAATGGTCAACAGCCTTTACTTAGTCATATCCAAAGCTAATAGGAATTGATCCAAGGATATGCCAGCATCGCATTTACATTGACCCGACCATGAAGCCTAGAAGGTAGCCATAGAGGTGGTTGAACCCCAAATTAAAATAAATTATCAAGGAAGAGATAGAGAAACTCCTCAAGGTAGGGTTCATCTATTCAATTGTGGATAGTGAGTGGGTTAGCTTGCTTGTAGTAGTACTAAAGAAGGATCGCAAATGGTGGGTTTGCATTGAATTTAGGCTGTTAAATATGGCAAAATTTAAAGATCATTTTCCTTTTCCATTTGTAGATCAAGTGTTAAATACCATATCCAGGCATTATTATTATAGTTTCTTGGATGGTTATAGTGGCTATAACTAAATCCAAATCATGCTAGAAGACTTGGCCAAGACAACAGTTAAGAGTCCCTAGGAAACTTTTGGATACTGTAAGATGCCATTTGGCCTATGCAATGCCCTTGCAACATTTCAACACTTGGTCTTGAGTATCTTTCAACAAAAAATAGGTAGTGGTGTTGAAGTCTTCATGGATGACTTCTCCACTTATGGAGCTACATTTGGACTCAACTTGAGTAAGTATTGAAGAGATGTATAGAGACAAACCTATGGCTCAACTGGCAGAACAACCATCTCATGGTCTAAGAAGGCATTGTGGTAGGGCATAGAATTTCATAGAAAGGGATTGAGGTAGACCTAGAAAAGGTAAGGGTCATCCAAGGTATAACATGCCAACCAGAGATCGTTAAAGATGTTTGGTCATTCCTTGGACATATTGGTTACTACTGATAATTTATTGAGAATTTCTCTAAGATTGCAAAGTCATTGGTAGAACTTACAAAGAAGGATGCATCTTTCATTTGGACCAAGAAATGTGAACACACATTCCAATAATTAAAGGATAAACTTATAGAAACACCAATTCTATGAGCAACAGATTGGTCCAAACCATTCCATATCATGATAGATGCATCTAACTATGCTTTGGGAGTAGTGCTCATGTAGTTGGACGATAGAAAATGTCCATATTATATCCACTGCATAAGTAGAAGCATTGTGGGGGAATAGTTGAACTACACCACCACGGAGAAAGAATTAATGGTAGTGGTGTATATGTTAGAAAATTTTAGACATTATGTACTAGGTTATAAGGTATTTGTATATATACACCATTGTGCAATTCACTTCCTCATGAATAAGTTGATGGTGAGCCCTTGTGTTATATAGTGACTTGTGATCTTGCAAGAATTCAATCTTAATATGGTAGATTGAAAAGGGACTGAGAATGTGGTTGTTGACCACCTTTCTTGCTTAAGATGGGATAACAAAGAGGACGAGAGCTCGATCTTTGATCAGTTTCTAGACAAAATCCTTTTTATTGAAGCAATAAATGAAAAAATGCTTAAAAAAGCAATATGGTATAATGGCATCCTCACATATCTTCTCACTTAAGAGATTCCATAGGACTTGGATTTTAGGAAGAAGCAACAATTTCTTCATCGGGTCAAATACTTCATGAAATCAATAGGCACCTTTACAAGGTATGTGCCAATGGCATGATCCATTAGTGTGTTCTTAATGAAGATCAATTGCACATTCTCCAAGATGCTCATGAAGGGCCTTGGAAGGCTACTATGTAGGAAGATGCATGACCATAAAAATCTTGATGGCAGGATACTATTAGCCCACAATCTTTAGGGATGCCCACTAGTTCATCAAGTCTTGTAAACATTATCAACATGACGGGGGGATGATCACTTGCATGGAAGGCCCTCAATAGTAGATTCAACCACTAGAGCCTTTTGACATATGGGGCGTTGACTTCATGAATCCCATCACACCCATGTCTAACAGGAAAGCACATATTATAGTAGCAGTTGACTACTACAAAAAATGGGTAGAAGTAGCAACTGTTACTGATTGTACATCATCCATTGCGGCCAAATTTATATAACAAAATATCATGAATAGGTTTGGGGTGCCATGTTCACTAATTTTTAATAATGGAATTGATTTCATAGGTGCTACGTTTAGAAAATTAATGCAACATTTGGAGGTATAACATAAATTAACAACACGTTACCATCCCCAAGCCAACGGTCAAGTAGAGGTAACCAACCAAGAGATTACAAAAATACTAATGCAAACCATTAGCAAATATAGAAATAATTAGAGTACAAAACTTAACAATGCTCTATGGGCTTATCATTCAACTTGGAAACTTCCTATTGGATATTCTCCCTATGAGTTAGTGTACGGGAAACTTTCAATGCTTCCAACTTAATCCAAGATCTATACACTCTCAATGGCCTGTGATCTAAACTTTGACCTAATTTTAGTACAGAAGAAAAGATTGATCAATATAAATGTGCTATAAGAAATTGCTTAGTGGCCCTATCCTTGAATGAGGTGAATAAGGCATTCAACAAGCGACGTCATGACCTTAGAATCAAGAAAGTAAAACTTCAACCAGGAGATAAGGTTCTCTATTAGAACCCCACACATGTATCCTAAAAGAAAAAATTTCAAACATTGTGGGAGGGACCTTATATAATTGATCAAACCTTTTCCTCTAGGGCCATGATAATTTACAAACCTGATAGCCCAAATAAAAAGTAGTTGGTCAATATCAACAAGTCAGACCTTTCCTAGAACCAAGACTGACCAGTGTAACTACCGCCTCAACAGATGGATAACCACATTCTATTTTTTGGATCTCTTCCTTCCAACTTAGTCATGGGGGGAGATGGCCATCCATGCTAACCATTATCATGTCCTCTCAGTTTTTCTAAACTTTTTTATTTTTTACATTTTTGATTTTAAAAATTTTTTATTTTCAAATTTTTCTAATTTTATACCATTTTTAGTACCTTTTACTTTCTTGATTATTTTACACTTTCTTATATATTTTACTTTATTTTATTTTCTTTTGTTTAGGTGAGGTATTTTCTCATTATTGTTAGTAAATCTACTTTATTGTCATAGGACACAATGCTGTTGTTGCTGTTTACTAATGATGGTTTATGCTTAATGTGTGATTGTTGATGTATGGTTTCTATTTTTAAATTTTTATGTTTGATGAATTTTACATGGTTTATTTTTCATGGAATAGGTAGTGAATCCACGTCATCCACCCATGCAATGAAATTTATGGTTTTCCTTGTTTTGAGAATTTGAGGTTCCTTTTCATTAAAGAAACTTGTAATCAATTTGTGACCTTGGTAGTTCCATAATTAGGAAGGATCCAAAGGTTTATAAAGGGTGTGACTTCAAGGGAACTCAATACTCTTTGTACTCTTATTCTTGCTTGAATGCTTGAGTGTTTTTCATGGACTTCTTATTGTTCCATACCATCTAGTGATAGGAATACAAATAACATCGTTGCATGGTGTGGTTCCCATTTCAAAAGAAAAAAAATGATGGGAATTCAAAGCACACCCCTTTGATCCAAATAAGTCCTCACATGGTGTGGTTCCCATTTCAAAAAAAAAAAGAGAAAAAAAACTATGAGAATTCAAAGCACACCCCTTGGACAAAAAAAAGGGCTACAAGCACTGGTTATGGAACTTGAAAGACATGCACCTATGCCTGAAGGTTTCCTCTAACTAAGGTCCTCACACACACACACACACACACACACACACACTTTCTATTCCTCTCTCTCCTCTTTGTGGAATGGTGGTTATTTTTTGGAAGCACTCTTGTGTCTCGAGTGGGTGGATTAGTCTTAGAGTGATGATGCGAAGTCACTAAAAGTGAACGGTTTTGGTTTGAACTAAGGATGAAACTTCTTGGGTCATTTTAACCACAAATTTCACAAGGGACTTCTTATGACCTTAATTTGAAACTCCATTCCACCTTCTCTATCATCCATCCATGCTACCATAATTCACCTCACTACCAGGTTCTATGTTATGCTCTATGTCTTAGTATGATGTGTTGGGATTCTTGAGTGGATTCTTTTGGGTTGGTCCTTAACTTGTCATGATCATTAAATTAACTATTAGGCCCATGGACCCCTTAGTTGAGGTTATGCAAGGGCAAAAAGGGCATGAGCTTGCTATGGGAAGGATCCACTTGCATAGATTTTGGCTTGATTAGTTAAGGTTCATTATCTTTAACATCACTACAATCTTGTATTTCATATTTTCCATTGTGTAAATCACTTAGTACTCCTTAATCTTTCATTGCATTCATCCATTAAATGAATTTTCTCTTTTTTTTTGAATTTATCAACTTCAATGCCCTCTTGTCATGATTTCATACTATTCTTGATCTTTTAAGCTTTCATTTGATCCCAATTTCATCAAAAAATTCCTTGTATTTTGAAAGTTTGACGAAAGTCAACAAAAGTCAATGGTAGTCAACAGCTGTGTTGATGAGGCCTCATCGATGAGGCTTGTCAACATAGTCAACCATGTTGATGAGGCCTCATTGGCGTAGTAAAAAAATTCTATATATATTGCCAGATACTTGGATTTTTTTTTTTTTTGCAATTTGCTCATAACACACAAGGAATTTTTGTAATTTTTCAAAGCCCAAAACTTTCTAGAGCCCATAACTTTCAAACTGTTTGTCTAGATCACTCTGCTTTTTGATCTTGCACTTATTGGAGGTAAGATATTTATTGTGGGGGCCACAAACCTTAAGGTTTCATATGAAAAATTGATGGAATTTTTTGTAAATTTTCCTAACTCCCTAAAGGGTTAACAACCTTAACCATATATAAACATCAACTTTTTCTAAGTTAACCCTTTAAACAACCTCTAGGATGAATTATTCATAATAATAACACATAAAATAAATAATAATTGATTCCATTAAATCAGCCATAATCACAACTTAGCCAAGTGTAACTATCCTCAAGAGTTAAGGTATCCCAATTGTTTTAAGGTTACATGACAATTGCTAATCCATGGTCTTATTGTGATTACAGATGGCACCCAAACAGAAGTGTCTGCAAGAAGGAGAACCCTCACAACCATGAGAAAAATGATCCAAAGCTAGAAGGGGTAGTAGAAGTGAGACCAAGAATAACAAGAGGTGACCATGCAATGGGACCTCTTTGAGAGGAACTCGAAGTGGAATTTTTTTAATAGATTCCAGAGGAAGAAGTGCCTATAGAATAATCTCAATGAGGAGAAGTGCCTAGATCCATGCCAAGGCTAGACTTCAGGGGACTCAGGCTCAAGCCTACCTAGACATCATCAAGTCCTAAGAAATCCAAAGATTAGTTCTTCAAGAGATAATCTTCGGGCCATTTTTGGAAAAAGCTCTAGAGCATGTCAAAGCATAATTGCAAATCTTTGCCATGTGGCTAATCATAATGACTAGTGGGAAATGGTACATGGGAGAGACCTATGTCTTTTGGAATAGTTGAAAGCCAAGGTCCATTGTAAAAATCAAGGACATTCAAGTGTCCTATTCGATGGAAGCTATTGCATAGGCATTGGGGTTGCTAGACATTGAAACATAGTTTGCAAAAATATCAACAAAAGGTGATCCTAAGGTAAAAAGGAAATAGACCCAGCGATGCTATGGGGTGAACCATAAGGAGTATGGTGTGCTCACATTAGTGGAGCAAATTTATTTCAAGATTGTGGCCTATCACCTCAATCCAACAATGAGGCCAAGCAAGGTGACTACTTTTTTCGCTTGAGCATGCATTGCTCTAAGTGAAAAATTTCCCATTAATCTTCCACAACTAATTTATTTGGAGATTGAAAAATGCTTTAAGAAGAATGAACGTGGAAGGAAGACCTTGCTCTTTCTGTGCCTTATTAGGAGACTTTGTAAGAGGGCATGTATTGTTTGTTATTCAAATGCCACTCTTAGGTATGCTTCCTTGGCCTCATGGGTAGAAATCATGTTGGACAAGATGCCAACAACCACTCAAGAAGAGGAGCTACCACCACCACCACCCACTTAGAAGATAACACTAGAGGCCCACGTAGTCCTTAAGTGTCTACAACAAATCTGAGAATAGCTCTTGAGCGAACAAGAGCAACAAGCAGGAACGAGTGGGGCAGATCCATCTGTGTATCAACCAATAATGAGTCACCTTAATGAGGCTGCCCAAATAGTTAGCCAGATGGAGAGTGGTGGTTCCATTTTCATTGTCCAATGAATGTAGCTACCTTTGAGGTCAGATCCCAATGCTTGAGAGGTGATGGTGTCATTAGCAACACATCATCTATTCCCAAAAATCTCTGGGAATGCCACCACTTTCTCGGTGCGGTTGGAGGAAGGTGAAGAAACAACTGTCCTAGTGATGCAACATAAAAGGTAGGAGACAATGATAGAGGTGGTAGTTGACCATGTAGCTGAAGCACTGATTGCACTTGTAGCATCTGTACCAGATGTATCTGTACTCCAAGATGTGTAGACATCCATAGGCATGATT
Organism: Gnetum montanum; assembly: GCA_015680685.1. Lineage (NCBI taxonomy): Eukaryota > Viridiplantae > Streptophyta > Gnetopsida > Gnetales > Gnetaceae > Gnetum > Gnetum montanum. The sequence goes on from MNCI01036805.1 coordinate 158,068, forward strand.
AGTAGAAAATTGAATGTAGTCCAACATGAATAGTTGTTGGAACAACTGGTAGGAACTAGGCAACTAACTTTGGACATCTTTGATCTCCTGAAGAACATTACCATAACCCAATTAGAGCTACTGAATGTAAGGGGTAGATGCATCATTTTGGAAGGACAACTAGAAATGGCTCAAGAGAAAAATCAACACTTGGCCATAGAGGTTGCTAAGCTTTATGCCCAACTTGCAGAAAAAACAATCCTTACCTTGGTAATGATAAGAGATGAAGCTATCAAATAGCTTCAAAAATGATTTCAAAAGGTTGAGGAGGAAGTAATAATGACCATCTTCAAATAGTCTATGGCAGAAGCTGAAATGCACTTAATCAAAAATGACTTAAATCAAATGCACTAGGAGAAAAATGCATTGACCACGCAAAATCATTGCATGCAAAATATTGATGCTTAGAGAGATCAAATGCAAGAGTTCATCCATCAATAGGAGGAGCAGCTTGCTAGGGTCAACATTGAATTGAGGAAATTGGTTGCGAAGAACTGCAATCTATTAATGGAGGAGGTATGCACCTTGCAACAAAAGTCTACCATTGAGATCGCCACCTAGAAGAACAAAGCTCTCAAATTTGAGAGAGTGAAAAATCACTACAGGGACTAGGTTGGCTTACAAAAGAAAATTAATTAAAAAGAAATCTACAAGGTAAAGGCTAAAGTAAATGAAGCCCTCCGACAACTCCAGCAAGGAATAGAGATGTTCTAGCCCATCCTTGATGGGATTGATGCTTATAACAAAGTAGAGATTCGCTTGAAGGAGTTGTAAATTGAAAAAATGATAGAGTATATCGAGTTGGCCAATCTCTATTACGTAAACCTAGAAATGCTAATAGTTGGATGAATATAGTCCAAATTGGAGAAATAAGTGGCTAGCTCATATCTGCTATACAAGGTCCAGTTCAAATACCACAAGGACACCAAGAAAAATATTGAGATTGCTAATGCTGAACTTGAGGTTCTCAAAGGATGATTCATAGATCAATGATCCATTGCTGAGGACCTAGAAGAGTGAATGAATGACTACCAGGAGCTAAAGAACACAGTGTGAGTATTTGACATTGAATACAAATAGTTCGTTGCCTTGCTTGTCAATGTCAAGAAGTTGTTTCTAAGTATCTTGTGTCGTTGGGATGTGCCCATTCCAACCCACATTGGGGAAGCTACATGGATAATGCATGATCCTAGAAGTAAGGAGTAAAAAAAGAAAGCATTGCTATATGCTTTCTACCTCCCACCTAAAGTTGCAGCAGCAATAGGACAACTGTAGCTGCCTCAACCACTACCAGTGCATGAAGCCGATGAGGATCCCTTGAAGCCTCAGGAACCACCACTACCACCTAGGACCATTTGATCTTCTTCAACAAGATTCATACCATCAAGGAACGTGCTGTCCATCTTTTGAAGAGTTGTGTTATGGTGTTCAATTTTGTGTCTTGAACACCATCATTTTTGTAATGTGTTGATCTGTACACCAAAGCACTCCATTTTTGTCAGAGTTAGTCAGTTGTTTTGTTGAAGAAAAGTTAATCAATAATCCCATACCTTTGCAATTTTATAAAAGAACTCAAGGATGAGTTTTCATTCAATCATGGTGGTATGATGAGTTGTCATTGGTTGGCTACGTTGACAAGTCCCCATCGACGTATCTCACCCTGCATTTATGAGGGCTCGTCGACATAGTGTCTGTATGTCACTTATAAATATGTGCCTTCCAATCACATTTATGGAAATCTAGATTTTAGTAGCAGTGAAGCTCTTGCATTTTTTCTATTTAAATGTTAGAATTTTTTCCCTGAGTGTCCACAGCAGGAGTCATTGAGTGTACGAATCATTATTCAAGCATTATTGTACTTGAGCATGATAATGTGTGTAGTAATAAAGATGAGCTTTCTCATAAACCTTGTAGCACTTTGGATAGATTAGCTCTTTTATTTATGCATTAAATGTTTTCAATCATTTATTAATTGTTCTCAATTATTTTGCAAATATTTTTCAACAATTGAGTTAATAAGGTAATTAAGATAGATAGATTAAATACATAAGTACGACCACTTCGAGTGTAACACGTATTCGCTTGGTAATCCTAGTAGTGTTATTGCTTGGTACACCCAGTAGCATAGTGCTTAGTTGCCTAGCAGTGGATACATGGGCTCAGGACATGTACAAAAAGTGGGAACAAATACTTATGTTAGGATTAGTTAAATGATTAGTAAATTAGTTAATTTAGATTAGTTAATCAGATTACTTTTATTCATATTTGAGCACAAATCTATAAAACATAAAAAATGATAAAAATTGAATACCTCAGTTACACTTAACCATACCACAAATGTCACAAGTGTAATTGGGAAGACAATGATTGACCTTAAGGCTAGATTTACTTCCTAATGAGCTAGTGCACTAGAAATGATGAAGTCCACGGAATTTGACTAGATCATGCATGAACGCTTTGTGATTCATATGGTTGGATGTAGGGGTACCTCATTGCTCATCACTATGCTTCTTGCAAGAAGACATCCATATTGAGCTTGTAGGGATCCTACAGGATTGAGTGGGTTTGCAGCATCAAATCACTTTGAAGAGGAGCTAAATTTTGTAAAGGTTGTGGGATCCTTGAAACCACATTTTGATCTTGTTAGGACCTTATGGGGTTGAGTGGTTTTTAGAAATGAAATGCTTTAGAGTAAAGATCAAAGCTTTTATAGGGTGTGGTGCCCTTCAAATCACTTTTTTTTTTTTTGAAAAAATAGAGTTTGAAGGTGTGCATGGATTCTACGGTTTGAGTGTGGACATATCCAAGTTGGGAAATGAGGTAAAATTTGGTGTGTTCTTGTGGCTAGTGCAATTTTAATTAGGGAATTTATTCTACAGCCCTTCTAAGTTCTCAATTCACAAGTGGTATTGAAGCTTGGTACTCTCAAGTTTGTGCTTCAACTTTCAATAGTAAATTATGGAGGAGACATCTTACATAAAGCCACTGATGTTCGATGGATTTAACTTTGCATATTAGAAGGAAAGGATGTAAGAATTATTTGAGTTCATGGAATTTGAGGTATGGGATTCAATCCTTGAAGGCTACACATCGTCTATTAATAACACATCAAAAGTTCTCAAGCCATGGAGCAAATGGATGCTTGAAGAAAGAGATAATTTTATGTATAATTCTAAAGAAAAAAATTATTTATATTGTGCATTAAATAAATCAAAATTTAATTGAATAGCTAGGTGTAAGATTGCTAAGGAAATTTGGAAAACCTTAGAGGATACCTATGAGGGCACATCTATAGTCAAACAATCAAAAATTTTAATCTTGCAAAGTAAATATGACAAACTTAAGATGAGGAAAGGTGAAAAGATTAAAGATTATTTCTCTAGGGAAAATGATCTAGTTGTAGCAATTAGGGATACAGGAAAGGATTTGCTTGAAAGTGATGCAATTATAAAGCTAATAAGAACACTACAACCTAAATTTAGAGCTAAGGTCATAGTTATGAAAAAAGTAGAGATTTTTCAATTCTTAAATTTGAAGCACTTCAAAGTGCTATTATTGCTCATGAGATGAATATTATAAGAAAAGAAGTAATAAAAGAAAAGCCTATTACCTTGAAATTAGCATTAAAAGAAAAGAAGTTGGTTGAAAAAGAAATGAGCAGTGAAGAAGAAATAGCTCTTCTATCCAGAAGAGTTCAAAGGCTTCTAGGAAGAAAAGGAAGGAGCTTCAATCAACTAGGGCCCAACTAATCCAACACCAAAGTCAAATATAAAGGTAAGAATTTTTTAAATTCAAATTTTGATGCATTTTCAATAGAATGTTGGGTATGTGGTGGAAGAGGTCATGTGACCTTCAAATGTGCTCGCATTGGTAGGTTGCAACGAAGAGATAAGACTAAAGTAGATATGAAAAAGACTAACTTATACATAGGCTAGGATGAAAGAGAACAAAGTGAAGAAGAGGTTGATGACACTACAAAAGACTCTCAACTTGTATGTATGGTCCTTATAAATGAAGATTCATTAGAGACTTTTGATGAATTAAGAGATAAGCATGGTGAGAGGTATAGTGAATTATGTGTAAAATTTTTTATCTTACATTATCTACTCAAAATGGTAAAGAAAAATATGTATAGAAAAATTTGTGAAATCCATACATTATCTTCTAAGTTAAAAAGGAAAATCTCAAACATAAAACCTAGGATTGAACTACTAACATTTTTGGATAAAGAGAAATGTAGGGATACCCAAAATGAAGGAATTAATGAAAATGAAGAAAAGATTCAAAAGCAACATAAAAGTGAAAGCTTGGTAGAAACTTTTCAAAAGGATACTTGTACTAGATTAAGCATATTTAGTTTTGATAATTCTATTCATGAAGAAAATACTTTATATTTTTGTAAAAAGTGTGATCATAAACAAGATTATTATCCTCATATTGAGCAAAATAACATTGATAATTGGTCTTATCAAAAGAAATCTATCGAGTGTATCTTTTAGGATGCAACAACTTGGAAAGAGAATAAGCTAAAAGCTGGAGAAACTTCTAAAAGAATGAATGAAATTATCAAATATTACAGATTCTCCTATCTTGAGGAACATGAACAAGAAGGATTTCCATAGAAGGTTGAAGACATTAACAAAGGAACTAATGAGAGAAAATCAAATGGTAAGGAGGTACTCCATGATAGAGGAGCTCGTCTCAAACTCCATAGTCATTCTCATATCAATAAGCAAATAAGGTGAGTCATGGTAAGCTTGTATTCTTTTGATAGATTAAATAGAGGATAGTGCTTGATTTTTTTATATACATACATTTTATGAATTCTTTAATCATCAAAGAATACATATCTTAATTCATGATATTATAGAAAAATGGTCTCAAAGGAAGATCACGGTAGTATGGCTATCTCTCATGTTATCTCATGAACTATCTAGCTATTTACATGTCCTTAAAAAGTTTTATCCCTAAAGAAACTTTGTATTTAAGAAATAAGAGAAAGGCGTTGTGATGAGTGGCGATGTACCCCTATGCTCAACCATACAAATATGAGTGTTTCACGCACGATCCAGTTGAATTCCAAGGACTAAGTGCTTATGCACCCTTGTGGAACAAGGATGGGTTGGTTGATCGTTATCTTCTCAAGCTTATTTGTATGTCATGATTGTATGGTTAAGTAAGCTTGAGGCATATGATTTTTATAGCTTTTATGTTTTTATGTCCTGTATTAGTAGGGAAGGAGAGAGATAACTAGGTGACTAATTTAACTTAACTACTCATTAACTAAGTTTTAAATAATCCTAACACAAGCATCCATTCCCACTTGCCATACACATCCTAAACTAGTGTAAACACTATTGGGCTATCAAATGCTAGTCATTTCTAAGCTACCAAGTGTCACACGTATGCTCAAAGGGGTCGTGCTTGTGTAATTTAATAATTTTCTTAATTAATCAAAATGAATTGCTATGCTAATAACATAAATGTAAAGTGCATAAAATAAAATAAATGCATAAGAAAATAAAATAAAAGAAATGCATAAGAAAAAAAATCTCAAGTGCTACAAGGATGAATCAAAGAGCTCGTCCTTATTACTATACACAAGGTGTGCTCAGGTACACAATGCTCGAATCAAGATCCATCCATACTTAGACCTCCTGCTATGGGCACTTGGAAAATACTCTAACTTTCAAATAGACTAGAAGAGTTTCACTACTTGACTATTGAAAAGACTTCTTTCCAATTGTGCGCCTGGGCACTATATTTATAGGCTTGGGAGCAACTACTCTAATAATTAGAGTAACTGCTTTAATAATTAGAGCAACTACTAAAGCAACCGCTAGAGTAACCACTCTAATAATTAGAATAACTACTAGAGTAACTACTAGAGTAACTACTCTAATAATTAAAGTAACTACTCTCATCATACCCCCATGACTGAATAAAAACTTGTCCTCGAGTATAGAAGAAAAGAAACAAGTTCTTTACAAAATATTGGAAAGGTATGAGATTATTGACTAACTGATAATTGATGGTGGAATGGGATGATAGACTTAACGTGCCTAGTGAACGGATCAATAAGCATTTTACAACATTAGTGTTCATGACCATTATGGTGAACACTTGTACATAAATGACATCCAAGCCTTTATTTGACAGCTTGTAGAGAAAGAGAGAGAAAGAAAATGAAGTGTGTTGCCTCCAATTCTAAGATTGTATCTTCCGTTATTTATCCATAGCCACATCACCAGGATTTCTCTTTTTGTAAATGCTCCAGTTCTGGTCCATCTTGAGTGCTTCCTCCAAGTCCAATCCATTGTTTGTATGATCGCCATCTGCACATAAAACATAGTCACAAATGAGTAAGGATAGATAAACCATAATGTAGTTGATACGTTGCCTTGATATAAAGCACATTGGCTAAGTTGTGGTTATGATAGAAACTTGTTTGGAGATTTATCAAAGATGACTACCCAAGGTGTAGGGGTTATGTAAATAGTAAAATGGAGAAAATTGAAAAATTTGTGCTAGGGCCCCCACAACTAAGAGTGAACCTCTGGTAGCTATAAGATGGAAAAAATATGAGGAACAAGAAAGATGGGAAAAAATAACAATGACAACACCAATAAAATGGATGTCATGGATAGGGATGAAACAAGAGATGATTGATTGCAAGAAATGTTTAAGGAAAAAAACTTAACAATTGCACCAAAAAAGAATGCCAGTGGATCCTCCCCAAAGTAGGCTCATGCCTTTTATGCCTTGACAAACCAACAAACCAAAGAGTCCATAGGCTCTAAGAATGTCATTTACAAGAAAGAGTTAAAAACTTACCCACAAGAATTCACTAAAGAAAAACAAAGCATCACCCTAGAACAGATTAATGATAAAACTAGCAATGAGGTGAAAAATGGGAAGAAAGATGGAGAGGAGAGAATGGAATGGAATCCCAAGAATAAGGTTGTGTAAAGTCCCTTGTGTATTTCATCATTAAGATGACTAAGTAGAACTTCATCCCAAATCCAGACTCAAACCAACCACATTCAGTAACCTCACATCAATACACTTGGCCAATCCATCCTCTTGAAGCAACAAGAATGCCCTCACAAATAGTGACCACCATCCTAAGGAGAGTGAGATGGAGAAGCAAGAAGTGAGAAAGGGCCTTAGCTAGAGGGAACCTTCAGGCATGGGTAGCATGTCTTTTTAGTTTCATAACCAATGCTTGTAGCCCATATTGCTTTATTATGTCTAAGGGGTGTGCTTTGAATTCTTACTTTTCTCCTTTCTTTTTTTTTTTTGCGTGAGAACCACACCATGCAAAGAATTATTTTTATTCACTCAACTTCCTAATTTTTGAATAATGTCAGAATGGTGGAAAACCCAAGAAACAAGCATCCAAGCAGCCAAGAGAATGGTGAGCACAAATGCATGGAATCCCCTTGAAGTTGCAACATTTTCATCTTTTGAGTCTTTCCTTGGTTTGAAAAGTACCTAGCCACCAATTCATTAACAGGTTTACTTAGAAAATGGGAACTGTACAGTTCCAAGCCAAAGGAGACCATAGAGTTGTATGGATGAGTGGATGGCGTGGACTCTTTACCTATTTTACCAAAATAACCATACCTTAATATTAGCATAATAATTGAAAGGTAAAAACCAAACATTAGCAATCAATATGATATAATGTAATCCACCATCATGAGGATGACGAATAAAAGTAAATCAAGCAAATAAAGAAATAGTAAAAACATGAATGATGGTGTAAAAAAAAAAAGAAAAGTTGGAAAAATGTGTAAAAGTTTTTTTAAAAAAGAACTGAGGGCCTAGAATGGTTAGCATAGGTGGCTATCTCCCCCATGACTAAGTTGGAAGGAGGAGACTTGCAATAGTGCTTAGGGTTGTCCATCAAGAGAGGTAGCATGTGTATTGGTTGTCCTAAGCTCCTACAAAGGTTTGGTTTGTTGCGCATTGACCAAAAGTTTCTTATCTAGTCTCTCAGGTTTGTATATTTTCATGGCCCTTGAAGAAAAAGTTGCATAAATAGTATAAGGTCATTTCCATGATGTTTAAAATTTAGTACGTTGTGGCACATGTGTGGGATTTCAATAGAGGACCTTATCTCTTAGTTGATATTTAACTTTCCTAATCCTTAATTCATGACATTGTTTATTGAATGCCTTGTGCAACTCATTAGATAACAGTGCAGCTAGTCAGTTTTCATCTAGCAAGTTAAGGGTTACTAACTATTGTTTCTATGCTAGATCAAGGTCAAGGTTGAGGTCACATGCCATGGATAGTGTACGAAGCTTAGTTTGAATGGGAAGCATTGGTAATTTACCGTAAACTAACTCATAGGGATAGTAGCCTGTAGGGAGTTTCCATGTGGAGTAGTATGCCCAAAGAGCATCGTTTATTTTAGTGCTCCAGTCTTGCCTAAACTTACTAATAGTTCTTATCAATATCTTCGTAATCTCCTTGTTGGTGAATTCTGCTTGATCATTTTCTTGGGGGTGGTATGGTGTAGTCAATTTATGCTTAACCCCTAAGTGTTGCATTAATTTTTGAAAAGTTGCACCTATGAAGTGGGTACCATTGTATGAAGTAAGTGCACAAGGCACACCAAACCTATTTATGATTTGTTGTTGAACAAATCGTGCAGCTGTAGATGATGTGCAATCCTTAATAGCAGTTGCTTATGCTCATTTAGTTAAGTAATCAACATCAACAATGATATAGGCTTTTCCATTGGACATTGGTGTAATTGGCCCCATAAAATCAATTCCCCAAATGTTGAAGGGTTCTAATGGTTGGATCCATTGTTACAAACCCTTCATTCTATTAGTCATTCCCCCATCACATTGACAATGCTTACAAGATTGGACAAATTGATGGATGTCCCAAAACAATGTAGGCTAATAATATCTTGCAAGCAAGATCTTGATGGCTGTTCATCTCCGAGCGTAATGATCCCCACAAGGACCCTCATGAGCATCTTGGAGAACTTGTAGTTGATCTATATTGGGAACACACTATCGAACCAAGCCATCAGGACACACTTTGTAAAGTTGCCCATTGATTTCCATAAAGTACTTGGCTCGGTGAAGAAACTGCGATTTCTTCTTAAGGTTTAACTCTTGTGGTATTTTTTGGGTGAGGAGATAGGTAAGAATGCTACTATACCAGTTTGTCTCCATGGGTGATTGATTATTCACTACACCAAAAAAGAGGAATTCATCAAGAAAATAATCAGAAATTAGATACTTGTTCTCTTTTTTGTCCCATTGTAGCTGAGATAAATGATTAGCAACTATGTTCTTGGTGCCTTTACGATCGATCATCATAAGATCGAACTCTTGTAAGATTACAAGACATCGTATGATACGAGGGCTTACCATTGGATTATTCATGAGGAACCTTATTGCATTATGATCTATATGTATATATACTTTATATCCTAATACATAGTGTCTAAAATTTTCTAGTGCAAACACTACAACCATTAATTCTTTCTCTGTGGTAGTGTAGCTAAGTTGTGCGCTAGTGATACTTCTACTTGCATAGTGGATGTGATAAGGATGCTTCTAGTCATCTAACTATGTACGTATAGCTCCTAAGGCATAGTTGGATGTGTTAGTTATAATATGGAATGGTTTGGATCAGTCAGGAGCTTGTAGAATGGGTGTTTCTACTAGCTTCTATTTCAGAGTTTGAAAAGCTAATTCACATTCCCTAGTCCATTCAAAAGGTATGTCCTTTTTTGTTAATTCCACCAACAATTTTGCAACCTTTGAACAGTTCTCAATAAATCTCCTATGGTAGCCAGTGTGTCTAAGGAATGACCAAATATCTTTGACAATTTCTGATTGACGGGTAATTCCTTGGATAACTTTGATTTTCTCGGGTTCTACCTCTATCCTTGTGTATGAGATTTTGTGTCCTAGTACTATGCCTTCTTGGACCATTAAATGGCTTNAGCCCCTTAGTTATTGTGCCTAAAAAGGGAGGCAAATGGAGGGTGTACATAGATTTTAGGCTACTAAATATGGCAACATTCAAAGATCACTTTCCATTTCCATTTGTTAACCAAGTCTTAGACACCATCACAGGGCATCGCTACTATAGTTTTCTGGATGGATATAGTGAATATAATCAAATACAAATAGCCCCAGAAGACCAAGCCAAGACTATGTTCACAAGTCCTTGGGGAACGTTTGCATACAAACAAATGCCATTTAGCTTATGCAATGCCCCTGCAACATTTCAACGACTAGTTCNCGTGGTTGTCTTCAAGGCTTCATGGAGGGGTTGGTGTAAATCCTATGTTGGCATATCCTAGGATCTATTCTAGTTAATTTGAGATATGACCAAGTGAAGGCTTTTAACCATCTATTGATTACCTTCGGCAGTTCTTCTTTCTATTGAGGAGCAAGCTTAGCGTTGATAATTACCAATTTTCCATTTTTAAGAAACATGTATTCCATAATGGTGGGCAATGGTTTTAGCTCGAGGGGCCCCTGCTTAAATTTCTCAAGGATTTCCAACTTCTCCTAGTTGAAATTTTCAAGGTTAAGACTTGGAAGTTGGCAGTGGACTTGCTCTAATGCGTCTATGCTACTGATGTAAGCATAAGTCAAACCCTTAGTTGGTTCCATGCATATGAGTGAACTACTTTCTTGATCAGTTTTCAGCCATTGGGTGCCTTCCTGTTGTGTGGCTACTGCATACATGCATCCTTGTATGTTGATTACTTATGCACATTGATTGCATGTAGGCAATGTTAAACTTTGCACAAACCATGACCTCTGCATGTAATTACACCCTATGTCACTATATGCGATGTGTTGATGGTGTTGATATTTCTAGAGAAAGATCACAGATTTCTAGGCATGTGTTGATGGTGCTTAGCCATGCTCTTCCCATTATGATTGGGAAGTCCCCCTTACCATTGTTCACCTGAATCACTAGGAAGTTAGTTGAGTATAACCACCCACAAACAGTGGTAACAATTTCTTCCACTAGTCCTAATGGGATAGTGATGAACTGGTTGGCCAACTCTAGATGGATGTTGCTCTTTTTCAATGGAGGCAGGTTCCAAGCCTTATACATTTCTTGAGAAATCAAGTTGACACCAGAACTTGAATCCAAAAGAGCCTTTCACTACACATTTCCAGTGATTTGTAAGTATATCAAAGGGCTCCCAGGATTAGATAATTTCCTAGGAAGGTGACCAGCTTTGATCCAATTGGTGATGACATGTGTTAGCATGACTATATGTGTTAAGTGTGATGGTTGAGTTGAAGGAGGCTTCAAAGTTTCGATTGATACTAAGGCATCTAAGGAACCAGCCACTTGTGATTCCAAGGGCTTGGTGGTTTTTTGGTTCTAAAGAAAGGTCTTTTCTTCATGTGGTTGTTGGAACCAATAGTAGGTTGAGAGTTAATAGCCCTTATGGCATTACATTGCTACAGTTGGGTAGGGATTTCACCTTACATCGTGGGAGTAGGTGGTAGTAGAGCTATTGGTGAAAGAGATGTAGCCAGATGAGAAGGATGATATGCTTGTAGAATATTGCCTTTAGAAGAGGGAGTCCCATAATACTCATGGGCTTGGTAGTAAGGTTGAGGAGTGGTGTGACTAGTAGAGTCACGTGGGGAGGTTGGTTACTACACATAATATCCATATGAGTTAAGTTGCTGGTAAGGATACTGTTGCCTTGGTGGTGGCATTCCCCATGATTATGGGTGCTACCACTGTTGATATTTCTCAATCAGTTGTGGTGGAGTTCCACTTGGATAATATGTTAAGGGTTGGTGGAACTGTCTTGGGTTACCTTGGGGGTAAGGTAACCTTCGAGGTGCTTACTGTTTGTTCAATCGTGGGTTGAGTGCATACACCCCAAACTCTTGTAGATGTGAGATTATGTGGCAACATTCCTTAGGATGGTCATATTGACATATTTCACATCCACTATCATTGTCTATTTCCAACTCCACAACCTCTTCAATGATGGCAACTTTGCCCTTACCCTTGCTACGTGCATGTTCAACTTCTTTCTTTTTTCTTTTTTCACGATCACTACCTTGCCCTCTAGACTCTACTATTTTAAGAACAAATTAAAATCCATTGTCTAGGGAATCCCACATTTGGTCTACCTTTTTCGATACTTATGATGTCAACTTTTGGATAGGCAAAGTTTTTCTATTCACCATCTCTTCAAGTGGTGACTCTTCTTCATCCTCACAAAATCTTACTCCCCTCTTCCAAAGGAAAGGATCTTAGTTATACTCTTCCACACTTTCTCTCTTCCATAGCTCACCTTCTTCCTTAGCAACTTGCTCCAATAGTCTTTGAATTTGATGGGACCTAAGCTTGGATAGTCTTCCCTGGGCATAAGTCCCAAAGGTTCTTCTCGTTTCATGCCTAAGCCCATCCATGAGATGGCGTAGTTGATCCCTTTGTGAATAACCATGGTAGGACAATAGTGTAATAGTGCATAATATCAGCCCATGGCAGCATCCAAGGGTTCATGTCCTCCTTGTTTCTAGCCTTGGATTTGCTTTCACAAGTTAGACACTTGGGAGTACGTTTGGTACTTATCATTAAATAGTTCTAACATAGTACTCCACCTATGAATGGATTCCAGTTCTAAAGAATGGTACTAGCTTTCTGCTTCTTTAACTAGTGTCCATGGAAATAACTTAAGTTTTTGCAATTTGTTCTATATATTTTGTAAGGCACACACATCATGGAATGCTTGTAAGTGATTCTGAGGATCAATGTTGTATCCCCCTTCAAATCGTGGGATATTGTTCATATCTAATCTCTTGATCCTACTATCTTTCTGGTGCCTTGTTGGAATTCTAATAGCCTCAGTTATGTCCAACATACTTCAAGTAGCAAGTAGGGGTTCATCGTGATCATCTCGTCCATGGCGTCTATGATGCCTATGTTGTTCCCTACTCTCCATTCTTTTATATCATGACTCTCTAGAATGCCCTCATCCCCTTTCTTGGTAGTTTCATCTATGACTTCCACTTTGCCTACCTTTATCCCCATGGTCTTTTTCTTTATTACTACATCTGAACACTAAAGGAGAGGGTGAAGGAGATGATGAAGGTGAAGAAGAAGAAGAATCGTCATCATGACGGTGTCTGCTACCTTCTCTTCTATGGTCTCGGCTTTGATTGCAATTGCGATTAAAATGTCCACCTTTACCATGAGTTTGTGTCCCTTTTTCGGATCCTTTATGCCCATGGTTATCAGAATCTAGGTTATGAATAGTGGAATAAAGGTTTTGATACATAACCCACTTGGCCAAAGTCAAGGGGAGGAACATCGTTACATGGGCAACTGCCTGAGGCAGGTTCACCACCCTCATTTTTGCTTAAGACATGTGGGACATCCTNATTTTTCATCTTGTTAGAGGATAAAGGTAAAGTATGGTATATACTCATTGGGATGAATATATACCACTCAAATTTGTTGAGGGACTGGCATATCAACATCATGTGTATTACGTAGCCGATTGTTTTCTGTTTTAGACCTAGGTGGTAAGGCGCTTTCGTACAAAGAAGGAGACATACTTGTCTATTTAGTGTGTAATGTATTCTTGTTTATTATTTTCTCAATCAAACCTAAGGGTTCATTCCAACAATGTGAATGATTTCCTATGTTCTAATTAGTGCACAAACAACTAAGTCCCTGGCAATGACACCAATGATGAGCAGTGAGGTACCCCTATGCTCAACCATACGAATACGAGCGTTTCACACACGATTCAGTCAAATTACAAGGACTAAGTGCTTATGTTCCCTTGTGGAATAAGGATGGGTTGATTGATCATTGTCTTCCCAAGCTTACCTATATGTCACGATTGTATGGTTAAGTAAGCTTGAGGCATATGATTTTTATAGCTTTTATGTTTTTATGTCCTGCACTAGTAGGGAAGGAGAGAGATAACTAGGTGAATAATTTAACTTAACTACTCATTAACTAAGTTCTAACTCATCCTAACATAAGCATCTATTCCCAATTGCTGTACACATCCTGAACTAGAGCAAACATTGCTGGGCTATTAAATGCTAGTCATTTTGAGCTACCAAGTGTCACACGTATGCTCAAAGCGATCATGCTTGTGTAATTTAATGATTTTCTTAATTGATCAAAATGAATTTCTACGCTAATAAAATAAATGTAAAGTGCATAAAAAAAATAAATGCATAAGAAAATAAAATAAAAGAAATGTGTAAGAAAAAAAATCTCAAGTGCTGCAAGGATGAATCAAAGAGCTCATCCTTATTGTTGTACACAAGGTGTGCTCAGGTACACAATGCTTGAATAAAGATCCATCCACACTTAGACCTCCTACTATGGACACTTGGAAAATACTCTAACTTTAAAACAGACTACAAGAGTTTCGCTACTTGATTGCTGAAAAGACTTCTTTCCAATTGTGCGTTTAGGCATTGTATTTATAGGCTTGGGAGCAACTACTCTAATAATTAGAGTAACCGTGCTAATAATTAGAATAACTGCTAAAGAAATTGCTAGAGTAACCACTCTAATAATTAGAGTAACTACTCTCATCATGTTGCATCCACTTTTATCATAAGATACTACTAACATGAGAATTTAGGCCAAGTATTATAGAAAAATGGCAAAGTGAAGCATGACTAGATGATCAACCAAGAAAAAAATTATTATGATTTGTGCTTAATAATTTTTCTAATGTTTTTAACTTTTTAAAAAATTTGTTGATCATTCAATATTCCTGAATAAGCAATATTGTGATAAATTAGCTGCAGATCTTAAAAGAGTTAAAGAAGAGATAAGCACATATGTAGGGGGAGCTTGCACCTCATGAATTATTTTGGAGCATCAATATAGGGGGAGTTTATGGAGAATTTCTACAAGGCATAATACTTAGGCAAGCAACAAAAGGTATATTCATTTGGTATAAACTTGAAGGTAAAAGAGCAATTTATTTTTAATTCAATCCTTAAAATGTTTTCCCTAGAAGTAATCATCAATCATGCAAGCTTACAGAATTCATCTAAATATATCTCCATGCTAGTGCTATATTGTTTATGTACTAAGCATATATTCTTTTAAGTGCTTAAGTCCCTTGTTGTTGATATGAGTTGAATAGTTCTTACCTAGGAGATCTCAAGCCTACTAAAGCAAGAAGAAGTACTCACATTTCTATTTTGTAAAAAAACATCTTAAGGGAATTTTGAAAATGAATTCATAAGATATTTTAAGCTTTCTTAAGATATATGTGGTCAATGTGAACATCTCAATTAGAAATTGATTTGTGTGAGCTCTTGATATAGTTTTGGAATTTGATCTATTTCTTAAAAGTTAGGTGTGTATGTACCTATTTTTCTTCACATGAATTTACTATATCCATTCTCTGGTTATGAAAATGAGATGAAGACTATATCTAATGACATTTTACTTAGATGAAGACTGTATAATATATCTTGATGTTATTATTAACAATCTTTTGATCCATCTTATCTTTAATATTTTTGCTTGTTATAAGGCCCAAGTCACTTTTGATGATGTCCAAAAAGGAAAAGAATTTTATGTCTCCTTGATGTGATATGATCTCGATGTGATATAATGTGGTGACTTGTCATATGATCTTGATGTGATATGTGATTATGTTATAATGTGGTTGCTTGTGATATGATCTTGATGTGATATACTATGGTGACTTGTGATATGATCTTGATGTGATATGTGATTGTGTTATAATGTGGTGGCTTGTGATATGATTATGATCTATGTGTCATGGGCAACATGTGTATTGAACAAGAATTATGACCTTATGACCTTATGGGTATATTTGAAAAGTTATGACCTTATGGTGGTATTAATGTCTATCTTTCTAGTGTAGAGACAAAATATTCAATATTTGTTGCTTAGCTCTTGATCATAAATGACCATATTCAAAATCCAAAAGTGTCTTAATGATTAATAAAATTTGTGCTATATTAAGGATGCATTTTTGCATAGTCTTTCATTGCTTATCATCCTTAGCTCAATTGAGTTTTGGAATATATTAATCCATTTTATTAAGTTTTGAATATTACCAAAAAGGGGAAGATTGTTGACCTTTTGGTATGTCAAAACCTTAAGAAAAATGGAGAATATAGAATGTTTATGGTGGATAATGATTTTACAGGACATGAATAAGAACTTTACAAAGAGATCTAAGAACTCAAGGAAATGAGACCTATGTCAAGATATCAAAATGACTACATGGGCAAGATGAGAGTATGGATGAGAACAAAGTCTACAAGTCAAATGAAGATACTTCAAGGACTACTAAGAAGGAAAATTAACAAGAGAAAGCCTTAGAAGTCAAAGTTCAAAAGGTGAGAAGATTTCTTGGAAAAAAAAGCATATGTCTATCTCCAATAGTAGACATCTCATTGTAGACATCCCACTTGCCAAATAGACATTTCACTTGCATTGAGGTCAATCTTAGTTAGATGTCCCAACTTCAAAGTAGATGTCTACGTTATCCTTTTGGTTGCCATTGTACAAATTCTAAGGAGTTTTTGGAAACTCCAAGGCTACAAGATGATGTTAAAATCTTAGAAATTATGCAAGTACTATTTACACATAAGCTTCTAATTGTTTATTCTATGCAATTATATTCTTGCTTATTATTGTAACATTATTTGCTTAATTATAATTTGTACTGATGTTCAAGTAGAAGGATTTGTAAATTTAGTTACATTATTTTCTTATTCTTTTCTTTCTTTCTTGTAGCCTTCTAGGGTTGATATGCTTCTTGCAAGAAGACTTCTGTATTGAGCTTATTAGGATCTTGTAGGATTGAGTGGTTTTGTAGCTTCAAAATACTTTGGAGCAGAGCTTAATTTTATAAAGGTTGTGGGATCCTTGAAATCACATTCTAAGCTTGTTTGGACCTTGTGAGATTGAGTGGTTTTGTAGCAAAAAAACACTTTAGATTAGAGCTTAGAGCTTGTATAGGGTGTGATGCCCTTCAAACCATATTTTTTTGAATAAACAAAGTTTGGAGGTGTGCAAAAATTCTACCCTCCAAGTGTGGACATATCCAAGTTGGGGAACCACATAAAATTTTGTGTGTTGATGTGATTGGTGCAATTTTAATTGGGAAACTTATTTAANATCTCTTTCTTTAGGTGTCCATTTTTTTTATGGCTTGAGAACTTTTCATGTGTTGTCAATGGGTAGTGTGTAGCCTTCAAGAAGTGACTCCCATACCTCAAATTCCATGGACTTGAAGAAGCCTTGCATTTTTGCCTTTCAATATGCAAAGTCAAACCCATTGAACATTAGTGGCTTTATGCAATATGTCCCCTCCATAGTTTACTCTTGAAAGTTGAAGCATGAACTTGANTCCTCCAAGTGTGGACATATCCAAGTTGGGGAACCACATAAAATTTGGTGTGTTGATGTGAATGGTGCAATTTTAATTGGGAAACTTATTTAATTGCCTTCTAAGTTCTTGATGCACAAGTGGTATTGGAGCATGGTACTGTCAACTTCATGCTTCAAGTTTCAAGAGTAAACTATGGAGGGGACATCTTGCATAAAGCCACTAATGTTCAATGGGTTTGACTTTGCATATTGAAAGGCAAAAATGCAAGGCTTCTTCAAGTCCATGGAATTTGAGATATGGGAGTCACTTCTTGAAGGCTACACACTACCCATTGACAACACATCAAAAGTTCTCAAGCCATAAAACAAATGGACACCTAAAGAAAGAGATAAGTTTATGTATGATTCTAAAGAAAAAAAATTATTTATATTGTGTATTAAATAAATATAAATGTAATAGAATAGGTAGATGTAAAATTGTTAAGGAAATTTGGGAAACCTTAGAGGCTGCCTATGAGGGCACATTTATAGTTAAACAATCAAAAATTTTGGTCTTGCAAAGTGAATATGACAAACTTAAGATGAGGGAAGGTAAAAAGAGTAAAATTTATTTCTCTAGAAAAAATGATGTAGCTATAGCAATTAGGGGTACAAGCAAGTATTTTCTTGAAAGCAATGTAATTATAAAAATGATTAGAACACTACAACCCAAATTTAGACTTATGGTCATAGCTATGAAAGAAATTAGAGATTTTTCAATCCTTAAATTGAAGAGCTCCAAAGTGCTCTTACTACTTATGAGATGAATCTCATAAGCAAAGGAGAAATAAAGGAAAATCCTATCATCTTGAAATTAGCATCAAAAGAGAGGAGGCAGTTGAACAAGAAATAAACGATGAAGAAGAAATAGTTGTTCTATCAAAAATAGTTCAAAGGCTTCTAGGAAGAAAGAAAGGAGCTTCAATCAATTAGAGCCCAACCAATTCAGCACTAATGGTAAAGATAAAGGTAATAATTTTTTAAATTTAAAATTTGATGCATTTTCAATAAAATGTTGGGTATATGGTGGAAGAGGCCATGTGGCCACTTGCTACTCTAGTTTTGTTTTGGGCTTGCCTACTATGAGCATGGCTAGATTAGCATAAAAAAGGCTTGCTAATCCCATATACTCAAGTCCTCTACTAGGAAGTCTTTATTCTTGATTTTTGCTTGATGTACATGGGAAAGTTCATCCAAGATTGGTTGCCAATTAGGTTTTTACATTGTAATTAAACTAATCTTGGCTTTAGCCATTTAGATTTCTTTTTCATTTATTTTCTTGTACATGATCTCTTTTCTTCTTAATGTTCATCAACCTCATATTTTTAGCAACTATCTTTTTATTCTCTTCTTCTAAGGAAGTCAAGGCTTTGGCATAGGCATAAGTTTAAGCTTTGGTCACTAAAGCACTCTAAGTTACCTTCTTCCTTTCCATATCCATTTGAATATTCTTAGCTATTAGCTAGCTTACTTGTTCAATTCTGAATTGTTCTAGCTACTCTAACATGATATGTCATGCAGGTTCTTATCTTTTTATTCTTAATGTAGCTAATTTTGCTTGTAATCTCTACACTTCATTTTCTGCATATTTTACCCTAGCTTCTACTAGCACTAGCTTATCCTTGGTGGATATAAGTTCAAAATGCATTGTAGTGATATCAAAAAGGTTTTGCGTTACTTGTCTTATCTACAATAGTATATCTAATATATCTTTTTGCTCTTGTGAGGCCATGGAGATTCTAGCTATAGTTTCAACATCTCCAGCTCTAGTTATATCTACTAGTGATACAACATTAACATTAAAAGATTCTTTAATATGATCTATAATTACTCCAATTACTTCTAATTTATCTTGATGTTGCATAACCACAAGTGTGGCTCCTTCTCCTATTTCAAGCATAACATGAAAGGATGCAACATTCCTAGATATTTTTTGTGTCCAATCCTCATCTTTTATTGCTTGTAATGAGACTTGAATATTAGCAGGTCATGTTGATACTATAGGTATTCTTGGATTATCTCTTACTTTACATAGTAGAGACCTCTTTGTTTCCTCAATTGATAGTTTTAGATTTTTTTTGTAAATGACTCATGGAGGGTGTGTAGTCTTGCTCTGCTAGTGAAGCACTTGATCCTAGTGTATCACCATCTAGTGTTGATCCACTAGGTCTTGCTTGCTCTTATTCCATAGCTAGAACATTGCCTAGTAGTGTATATCCTATAGCTTCCGTAGGGCTTGCTAGCTTTTCAAGTTGATCTTTCTTTGGAGGCACTAAATTTGAGACCTCAACATAGGGTGCATCTGGCCTTTGCAAAGGACATCATTGGTGTAGCCCAAAATTTATGTACATAGTGTTTTGATGAGGTAAGAGTATGGTAATGTAAGTTTCCTTGCCTTCTTTTCTTCAAACCTCTTTGGATTTTCAAAAATAGTAGATGAGCCATATTCACTTATAATTTCCCCATGAGGATGACACTTCCTCTAGCTACAATCTCTTGGTTCAAAGTGTTCATGATTATGGATGATGCTTAAGATATAAGAATTTATCATTGAAAGTGTATGAAAGAGGAAATTTGGGCAAGGTAAGTTAACTAGGTTTATTGGAGATGATTAGTAAAAATTGCCAAAGGTGTGATTAGATATCAGTATGTAGGGAAGTAAGAATGATCATGTAAGTGTTTTGGAGGCACAAGATGATGTGGAATTAATCATCATATATGAAGCACAAGAGTTATACAAGTAGATCCTCCCCAAAGTAGGCTCTAGCCTTTAGTGTACTTGTATAACCACATCTACAAGTGTCCATAGGTACTTAAGGAGTTAAATATAAAACATACTTGTCTTCCAAAAACATACATATTAGTATTTCTGTAATGAGAAAATAACACTATATTATATAAAATCATTAAATTATGATAATATATAAGAGTGAGGTGGAATGAGAGTAGCAAGGATTGCAGAAAATGGGATATGAGGTATCTTACCATACGCATAATGAATTTTATGTGTGATGCATGATTAAAGTTTCATTAGCCCTTCCATTCAAGATCCAAACCAAGTGTATATCACTTATCATTGATACGCATTACATCATTCCAATATTAATAACCACAAGAGCGCCACAACTGTGAGGAGCATTATCACTTGGCAATGAAGTTCAAGAAAGTAGTTTATTAATAGCATATTTATTTTAAAGGAAGCTTTGCTATTGCACAAAGGAGTGCCTTCAAGCATGGGTAATGTTTCTTTCTAGCCTTATAACTAATGTGAGTCTAAGAAACCTTGAGATTTTTGAGAAGTCACCTACCATTAGCCATGGATAACATACCTTTTCTAGTGGAAACACCAAATATGTTTATTCTATGCATTTATTATATTATTAATGTGTTAACATTACTAGAGGACTACCTTTAAGCATCGATAGTGTCTTTATAGTGACATTGTGAGACAATACTTATTTTAGACATACTTCTAGTTTTTGTTAGAACTCAAGTGAATAATACAACTTAAAAGTAGGATAAGACTTATAGTAGGATTTTTAGAGAATCCATAAATCCCATTGATGTCACACCCTTTTCATTCCCACTTGGTTCTTCACTTTGCTATCTAGGAATAATGATCTCAAGTTTATTTGAGTTTTATTGTGAAAAGAACGTCATTATGTTCATGGTATCTCTTATTTTTGGAAATGAGTGGATGGATGTGTTAATACATTTTTGACCATTTCATGGAGCATAATTTATAAGGTTGTAGTGTTAGAAGCAAATTATTATTGAAAAGAAAGAAGAGCTTAAGACTGAAAGGAGATTCCATGCTAAAAGAAGAGAGGGTTCCTAAGCTAAAGAGCTATGGAGGTATTAAAGCTTGAACAATGGTTTCTGTTCCTTAAAGTATTTTTGAATGCCTGTGCAATAAGCTTGAAAAGATCTTTGGAATAATAGCTTTTGCGTATTATAAATTTGAGTTGATATAAAAAGGTTAACTTATTACTTTAAAACAAAAGCTTCAGTTCTAGTTCCTTTTTGGCTCTAGCATATAAGCTATTATTTAATTAAAGTCCTAGAATTGTAAAAGGAAGAAGATGAGCTATGCTAAGGATATTAGAAGTAGAAACTATTTTAGCCATGGAAAATCCTATAAGAAACAAGCTTCATTGCACTCACTTTAAACCTAATGCTCCCATTACCTACAGTTTATTTTGCTTTTAGTTTTACCATTAGCTCCATATAATAAGGATATGAGATTATGAAGGCAAAGAAGGCTTAGAAAAGATATTTAAGCTCTCAAAACAGAAGGAAAGGAGGCTTCATAGGCCATTATTAATGTATCCAACTTATTAGAAGTGTTATGACTGTAATGGCTTGAAGAACATCTTAGCACAAGTAAGTTGTTCTCAAAAGTTATTTTGATCAAGATTTGGCATGGAAAATTTCAATAAATCATGACAAGTCTAAGCTACAATATTACGTGTAATAAGGAGTAAAAACATATCTTATGATTTGTGGGATTGGTTTGATAAAGAGCTTTTGGGAATTCGCGAATTCTCATCTAGATTAGATTCATCCATTTAGGTGTTTAAAAAGCACATCATGATCTTTTGATGTCACATCAAAGTTACCACACATTAGCTCTTCACATCAACCTAGAGTTAACCATTTTTCAAAGTTAAGCTATACAAGTGCATCCCTCCACATTAGCATGCCAACGAGCCTATTCATAAGAATGATTTTTGCCACTATAGATCACTTTGCCACATGACAAGTTGCCATGTCAGCATCTAGATTGAGCTTGTGTTAGATAAGTTTTTTGACCTCTACCACATCATCTTCTATTCATGTTAGCGCCACATCAGCAACTAGAGGAATCACATTTTCATCTAGATGGATTCTGCTTCATCTACCATGTTATCTTTTGCAAACGTCAGCATGACATTAGCATATGCCATGTCAACACCTCGTACACATCAGCTAGAGGTCAAGCTAGAATACCATATCACCATTTCCATGTTGTCATGATGTTTCTACCACGTTAGCTCATAAAACCATGTCATGAAGTAGAAATTCAGCCCTACGAGGTCACTTTTCCATGTCATTAGTGCCATGATGACTTTGCAACTTTGGCTTCTTACCATGTTAGCTTTCTAAGTTAGTTTGAAGGGTGAAATTTCTCCTCTACAAACTAGCTTTTCCATGTAAGTTTTGACACATTATTATATTCCATGAAAACACTAGTAACATCATCTTGACATCAGCATTGTGCCATGTCAACATGCATAGCTATTTTCTGAAGATAAAATTCAGCTTTATGAACTAGCTTTGCCACCTCAGCATAGTACAATGTCATCATTGGCACATCAAAATCCTACCACATTAGCACATAGAGCTCATTATTGAGGCCATCTTCTAGCCTCATTAAAGAGTAAATGAGGCTAGGTGCATTGAATCAAATCATTAAAAAATGTGTTGTTACAAGAATTTACTTAGTGGTTAGAAATTAAATAGATTTAAAACTAAATTCAATGAAACATGTTTTCTTAATGAAATGTAGTTATCATTAAAGGAGATTAAAACATGGAGGATTTTTAGGATGGTTATACCACATCCTATATGAACAAGACACTTGGAAACTGTAGCATTTAATTTCTATGGTAATTGTAACTAAATTCATGTAGTGGTTGTAACTAATTTTAATTCCTCATGATGTTGTAACTACCAAGAAGCCAAAATTAAAAAATCTTCAAGGGTAGAATAAAGGGGAAGAAACTTCGAAAAATTATTGAAGATTACTTGTAAGAATAACTTGCTAATTGCACCATTAATTTAGCTACTTTCTTTAAATCGTGTGAGTTCTTTTCTTCTCATTTTTTCTTAGTTTCCTAGCTAATAGTTTAGATAGTACTAAGTTTGACATTTAATTTTGGGATTTTTTGGTTGCTCCTATAGCTCTATTTTCATGTAATTTTAGACTTCTATTTATTTCCCATGTAAGAGTGTATGTTATCTTTTGAAAAGCATATTGAGCAATTTAATAGTAATGTCTTTATGAAACTTCCTATTTGAGTGAGGAGGGTAAAGAAAATATTTGATATTTTTAATTAACTTGAAATAGCTTCAATTTTAAAGTTTTTCCTTCATGTTTAATCTTGAAATTGTTATACCTTTTCTAATAGCTCCATTATTACAATCCTTGACAACTATTAACTATCCATATAATAGCTTGTATTTTATCTTTAACAAAGCATTTTGATAGTATAATAGAAGTGCCTTTTATGAAATTTCTTGTTGACCTATGAGGGTTTGAATAATTTATAATGCTTTATGTTGAACTAGAATAGCTTTATTTCAAAGTGTTTCCTCATGTTCAATCTATCTTACTGAAATGTTTGAGATTTCACACAAATATACTTTATTTCTTCTTCTCTTTTAAAATTTATTGAATCTTGCTTTATTTCTAATTTTCTTGTAGATCTTTCTTTCTAAGGAAAACTAGGAACAGATTTCTACAGAATTGTACTTAAGCATTTTGGTGAAATTTTATTTATTTCAAGCAACGTACTATAGGAATTATATATACTAAGTGATGAGTGGTGAGGTACCCCTACACTCAACCATACGAATATGAGCGTTTCATGCACGATCCGATCAAACTTCATAGATGGGCTAGTTGTGGTATCAAGATAGTTATCCTTAGGTCACAGTTTGTTGTCTTTCCATTTGGACTAGTGTTAACTTTTTCATGTATGGTTTAGTCTAGAATGAGGTGTATGATGTGTTCCTATACTACTGCTACTCTTGAGTGTAATGGAAAGTGGTAATATTAACTAAACTAAGAGAGAGAGGGTGAGAAAGAATCTAAGCTAGTCTAAGTGCGATGAGCATCCATTCCTCAATCATCCATACACATCTTGGACTTCATGCATGACTACCATTGGGATTACCAAGTGCAGATCCTAGGTACACTATTGGGTTACCAAGTAGTCATACTAGAATGCTTATAATCAAGTTGTACTCATTCTATGTTTAATAGGAGTTTAGGGTGAGAAGAGATTTAACTAAGAAAGTAGTAAATAAAAATTAAGTAAATAATTAATTAAACTAAGTGAATGCTGCAATGATGAAGTAATCTTGATCTTTATTGCTAGTCATGTGCGTGTCCAAGTACATCACACTCGAATAAGGATGTCGTACAATTACAATCAGCACACTGTAGGCATACACTGGGAGGAAAAGGGTTGAGAGGAAAAATGAAAACTAAAACTAATTCTAAACTAATGCCTATTGGAACTGTCTACCTCTTATTTATAGATGAGTAGACAGGCTACGATATTGCGTACGCGATATCACATATGTGATATCACAGTTGACTAAAATGGCTACTCATCATACCCCCACGACTGAATGAAAACTCATCCTCGAGTTACAGTGAGAACAAGCTCCATTGGTTACACAATGGATAGGTATGGGAATATTGAATGGTGAGAATGGGTTTATGCCACAGTGTGGAATCAAAACAAAATTGAGACACAACACAAAGAATGTGAAAAGAAATCCTACAGCTACAACATTGGTGGAACTCATGTAGTTCCTATGTCTTTTGCTCCAGGTCTTGGGACTTGATGGAACTAAAGTATGGCCTGGAGTTTCTTCTCATTGGTTCAGGGATCATGTTTTGTCCATGCTAATGTTTTGACGTTTGATGGAGTCAACACCTCCCATGGGAGGGTAGTTGCAGAAACATTTGATTGGCCTTGACATACCAAGCCATAAACACCCATCATTCCTCTTCGTAGGCTTTGGCTTTATCTTTGTATTCTTAAAAATTTACAAGTCATTGAGAAAAATTCATTGCAACACCTTTTTGTCCTTGGTAGCTTGCTTTCACCACCTCAAGTTCAGAATTTGTAATCTCCAGTTTTTGCAATAACTTCTTGCATTTTGCAAATTCTGTTTCATATTTGTTGTAGGTGGTAGCTACCCATTGTTTGAGCTATGTCCTTGAGTGCCCTACCATTAACATGGAAAGGTTGGCATACCACAGGTTTGCCAACTCCATGTATTCTGTCAGATCTTGAATTTGTAAGTCTCGATTCTTAAGTTTCGCCTAGTGGGCTAAGGCATATGTGTCCAATATGGCCTTCCAGTCAGTGTGTTGAGCACTGATAGCATTGATGTGGGCCTTGGCCATATGGATCTCCTTCTCAAGGATCTATTTGTACATTCCCACCTAGTCCCAGAAGTGCTCCTTTAACTTTTCATGCCGTTTAGCCTCATTTTTCAATGTGCTTAGTTCAATGGCTATCTTTTGGCAGATGGTGTGTACCTCTTTCATCGAAAGGGTTCAGTTCTCCTTGGCTAAACAGCTCATGTCTTGGTTGACCTGGATGAATTGTTCTCGCAACTGATGAAAGTATTCTTCAAGAACATTCTTTTGCTTCTCTATAGAGGTCAACCGAAGGTTGTCAGCAACAAGCTGCTTGTTTTCCTCTTGTAAGGCCCTGAGTGCCTTGGTATGCGCATGATTTTGCACCTTTGCTATAGAGGAATTCCAATCAACCTTCTCTTTTTTCTCAGCCACATTTTTATTCTCCATTATTAGCTTGGTTAGTTTCTCAGTTTAAAAAGTGTCCAACTAGTCTGCGAAAATGAACTGCAAAGGGACCCGCTGTGCTGCTTGTAGGGCTATGATCTTTTCTTGCAATTTATGTACCTCTGCTTTAGCATGCTCGACCCTCACCTCTGTCAAGACCAACTTTCCCTTGGTGGAAATGAGGCCTGATTGAATTGTTGTAACATCTTGAGGGATGTCAAACAAGTATGTCATTACTTGTCTTGTTTGTAGTAATCGATCAAGTGCATCCTCATGTTTCGCAAGATTCATTGAGGTTCCAGCCAAAGTTTGAACATCTTGTGCTCCTGTGAGATCTTCCAGTGGCACAACAAGTAAATTAAACAATTCTTTAATGTGGTCTACAACCACTTCTATGGCTCTCGTTGCATCTTGGTGTTGCTTGACCACCACTATGGCCCCTTCACCAGTTTCTAATTGCACTTGGAAAGATGCAACATTTTCCAAGATCTGTTGTGACCATGTACTTTCCCCTCCTCCCGTGTGGATGGACACCTCACCCCTTGCACGATCCAAACAAACTATGGGTTAGTTGGCATCGTCAATGATGCGGAAGAGATTTGCGTCATCACGACTTCCCCAACTGATCGTCTCAGTGATGGCCCTGAGATGGCTCATCAACGGTTTGTAATCTTAAAGTGGTGGTGGTTGGTCCTAGCCTATGCTAGGCCCTGCTTCCTATTGTTGGCTGGGTCCCATACTTGGAAGTTGGCTGGGTCCTGCAAGTTGAGTTTCAGTTGGTTTAGCCGTCTGTTCTTTTTCTTGTTCTGGTCCTAGTGTCTCACCAGTGATTTTCCTTGCAGCTGGTGGCTTTAACAATTTAGCATATGAAGAATTCTAGGCTTTTTGGAGGACATCATTAGTGTATCCTCTGATACTAGCATGTTGGCACAAATTCCTGATAAGACAAGGGAAGGGTAAGGCAAGCTTCCTTGTCTTTTGTTCCTCGAACTGCCTTTGAATCTCCATGAAATATAGATGAAGCAGGTTAGCATTAACCTTCCCCATTAGCACTGCACATCCCCTTGCCACATATGTGAAAATCTATTTTAGGCCCATCGTGGGGAAGAGGTGATAAGTTCCAATTTTGAAATAGATTCTCTCTTTTGTCGTCAACTCTCCAAATGTCTTATCTTTGCCATATGTCGTCTCCAACCAAACTTGTCGTGCATCGGGGTCTGAACGAGTGGATAACTGAGCAACTTTTGGCCTTGTATTTGGAAGGTTTAATACTTCTGAAATGGCTTGCATAGAGAAATCAACTATCACACCACAGATGTCAACGATGGTGCCTTGTTCCCTATTGTGCCAAAATTGGTACGTTTTCCCTAAGTACTAGGCACTGCTTGCAGAGAGGATAGGCCATAAGGGAGATCCTTTTAGGTGGTCCCTAATAGCCTCAAGATCAAACTCTGCAAAGGATTCAAAATTTAATTCCATAATCACTGTAGTGAATGTGGATCTTTCATGGATAGCCTAAACACAATCCTGGGGCAATGTGAGATGTTGTCCCTGTTTAGGCGTAGTAGCATCTCCTCCTTCTACCTACTCAGATTGTATGGTAGCAGGGTCTTCTTGATGAATGCTAAATGATTATTCCTCCTACTCAGCATGTTGTCCAGTAGGGACTTGTTCTTCTCCTCTCCTAGGTCGTTTGATTGCACCTTGAGTAGGACCTTCCTGTTGTCCACGTTTCAAGGCCATCTGCAATCACACAGGGCCAATCGTTAGTAAGGTCGTTACCTAGGTTAGGTTATACCTAACTGCTTGCCTTAATAGATTTACTTTATTTCTATTTGATGTTAATTATTGGAAGAACATGTCCCAAAAAGGTTATAATGTTGAGTCCTCTTTGCTTAGGTGGTTTCCAATTTTAATTTTCTGGTATAGCTAAGGGGATGAAATTGTTTTTAACACATTTTATTCTTAATTTTACAACTAATTACCCTTGATAATGTCCTTTGGGTGATGAAAAATTTCAAAAATGTTATGCACTATTTGACGTGTGTCCCTTCCCCACGACTAAGCTGAACACTCTGGGTTCAAGTAGGTTCAGACGGAATAAAAATCGGAGTACCAGCGAGCAAGATATAGGTAGAAAAACAAGGGTCTCACAATTGCAAGTCATAGAGAAAAATTCAAAAAAGTCCCCCTCGTGAATTGTGGTAAAT
>MNCI01036805.1:194754-237725 GCA_015680685.1 Gnetum montanum
CCATGCCTAAAGGTTGGCGGCTTCTCTGGATTCAATAAAGTGAAAAAGAAAAAAAAAAGAAAGAGAAGAAAAAGAAAAAGGAAGTGCCATAAAACAAAAATCACTCCTCCCTTGAACTAAACGCCAAGTGATCGTATGCCTTGTTGTTATGGTACTCTCATAGTTGCTCATCATGGGATGAAACAATGCGATGTCATTGGTTAGAGGATTGGACTTGGTCCTAATCTTGGAACGATGGGTTAATGACACCTTAATCATGCTTTACACGAAGGATTCATTGTTCCCTGGGTCAGTTACCTCATGTCCCAATCTCTACGATCCCTTTCTATACTTCGTCTCATCTCACTGTTCATGTAATTGTAGCTCGTGTCTGGTGTAGCATAGAATTTTCATCTCATTCCGGTGATAATTACATGTGTGTGTTTTATGGAATTAGTGCAGATTACATTTAACCCTTCTAGTGCCCACAGACACTTTAAGTGTGGTTACACAAGGGCATTATAAGTTGGAACCTGCTTTGGGGAGGACCCACTTATGTAATCTTTTGTAATCTTCACTTAGGACATAGCTTACACACACAATTTCTTACCCTCAGCTTAATTTTTCATAATTTTCTTTCCCTATTATTATCCCTCTAAATTTCACCATTCTAATGTACCATTACATATCCTTTTTCTTACCACCCAAGGTTTTTATTGCTAAAGTTCACATCATTATCATTAATAGTGCCTCTCAAATCAATGAAATTTCCCTAGAACATATTAATAATTGCTAATGTCCTCAATATTCATCATTAATTTTGAAAAAATCATTAAAACTTCGATATTTCTCATGTGTCTCACATCACTAGGGACGTGATATTGCGTCCCACGTGATATCGCGTACGCGATGTATCGCACGCAATATCGCATCTCATTTACCTATAAATAGGTACCCCCACTGTAACACTTAGCATCATTTTGCCATTCACATGGGGGGAGTTGTTGAAATTTTTCTCTATGACTTGCGATTGCGTGACCCTTGCTTTTCCACTCATATCTCGCTCACTGGTACTCCGATTTTAATTCCATTTGAACCTACTTGAACCTGGAGTGTTCAATTTAGTCGTGGGGGAGAGACACTTGCCGAAAAGTGCCTAACTTTTTTGAAATATATCATTGCCCAAAGGACGTCAATTAGGGTAATTAACTTTAACACTTAGAATAATTGTGCCTAAAAATCATATAACCCTTAGCTATACTAGGAGATTAAAAATGGAAACCACCTAAGTCATAGGACTCATTATTACAAAATTTCAAACACGATCACACATGATAACATAAGATCTTTAACTAAGGCAAGTAGTAAGGTATAACTTAACTTCAAAAACAACCTTACTAGTGCTTGACCCGTGTGATTGTAGATGGCCTTGAAATGTGCACAGTAGGAGGGTCCTGTTCAAGGTGGAAAGAAATGATCTTGGAGAGGTGGAAGATAAGACCCTGCTAGACAACATGCAGAATAGGAGGAGCACTCATTCAGCATCCATCAAGATGAACCTCCTACCGGACGGTCTGAGTAGGTAGAAGTGGGAGCTGTTGCTGCGCCTGAATCGGGACAACAACTCACGTTAACCTCGGAATGTGTTCAGGTTATCCATGAGAAGTCCACATTCACTGTGGTGATTTTGGAGTTAAAATTTGAATCCTCTATAGAGTTCACTCCTAAGGCTATTAGGGATTACCTCAAAGTGTCTCCCTTTTATCCTATCCTCTTTGAAAGCAGTGCCTGGTACCTAGGAGAGACGTGCTAGTTTTGGCACAATAAGGAGCAAGGCACCATAGTTAACATTTGTGGTGTGATAGTTGACTTCTTTGCACAAACCATTTCTGAAGTGTTAAACCTTTTGAATACAAGGCCCAAGGTTGCTCAGTTATCCACTCGTTTAGACTTTGATGTGCGAAAGGATTGGTTGGAGAAGGCTTATGGTAGAGATAAAGATTTTGGTGAGCTGACAATGGAAGAGAGAGTTTATTTCAAAGTTGGGACATATCACCTATTTCCCACAAAAGGCTTAAAAAGAATATCCACATATGAAGCTAGAGGATGTGTAGTGTTGATGGGAAAGGTTAACGCTAACCTTCCCCATCTATATTTGACGGAGATCCTGAGGTGGTTCAAAGAACAGAAGATAGGGAATATGGCATTGCCTTTTCCCTGTCTTATCAGAAATCTTTGCCAACGTGCGGGTATTTAGGGATACACTAATGATGTCCTCTAAAAAGCCCAAACTGCTTCGTATGCTAAATTGCTAAAGGTGCCAGCTCCAAGAAAGAGCACTGGTGAAGAGTTGAGACCAGATGAAGAATAAGAACAAATGACTAGACCACCTGCAACTCAACTTGCAGGGACCAGTCAACCTCCAACCACAGGTCCTAGCCAACAACATGAAGCAAGGCCTTGCAAAGGTCAGTCACTACTGCTACAAGACTATAGGTCGTCGATGAGCCATCTTAGGGCCATCGCTGAGATGATCAGTTGGGGAAGTCGTGATGACACAAACCTCTTCTGTGTCATCAATGATGCCAATTAGCCTATAGTTTCAATGGATTGCATAAGGGGGGAAATATCTATTAAAATAGAAGGAGGGGACAGTAGATGGTCGCAACAGATCTCAGGAAATGCGACATCTTTCTAGGTGTAGTTAGAGACTGGTGAAGGGGCCACTGTGGTGTTCATGCAACTCCAGAATGCTGTAGGAGCTACTGAAGTGGTCGCTGATCACATCAAAGAATCTTTCAACGTACCTATTGTGCAACTGGCAAATCTCTCAGGAGCACGAGATGCTCAAACTCTTGTCGAGATCTCAATGACTCTTGCGGAACATGAGGATGTACTTGACAGATTGCTTCAAATAGGACAAGTAATGATGTATCTGTTTGACATCCCTCAGGATGTCACAGTAATTCAATCAGACCTCATTTCCACAAAGGGGAAGCTGGTCATATCCGAAGTAAGGGCTGAGCATGCTGAAGCTGAAGTGCAGAAATTACAAGAGCAGTTCATAGTCTTACAAGCAGCACAATAGGATCCTCTGCAATTTGTTCCCGAAGACTAGCTAGAAAATTTCATAACCAAGCAATTAACAAAGATAACTGTAGAGAATAAAAGGGTGGCAGAAGAAAAGGAGAAGGCTATTTGGGATGCTTCTGCAATAGAAGCGTAAACCCATGTGCATGTTAAGGCACTCAAGGCCTTAGAAGAAGAGAATAAGCAGTTGGTTGTAGATAACCTTCAGTTGACCTCTGTAGAGAAGCAAAAGAATGTTCTCAATGAACACTTTCATCAACTACGAGAATAATTCATTCAGGTCAACCGAGATATAAGCCGTTTAGCCAAAGAAAATAGAATCCTCTCAATGGAGGAGGTACACGCTAGTTACCAAAAGTCAGCAATTGAGATAAGCGTGTGGCAAAATGAGGCTAAACGACACAAATAGCTGAAAGAGAACTTTTGTGATCAGGTGGGGATGTATAAAAAAATCCTGGAGAAGGAGATCCATATGGACAAGGCTCAAATCAACACTATCAGTGCTCAACAAACTGATTGGAGGGACATATTGGACACTTACGCCTTCGCCCACCAAGAGGAAGTTAAAAATGGAGACCTACAGATCCAGGACTTGACAGAATACATGGAGTTGGCAAACCTCAGATATTCCAACCTTGCCATGTTAACAGCAGGGCACTCAAGAACAAAGCTCGAGTAGCAGGTAGCTTCCACCCATATCAAATATGAAGCAAAATTTGCAGAACGCAAGAAGCTGGTTGAAAAACTTGATGTTGTAAATTTTGAACTTGAGGTGGTGAAAGCAAGCTACCAGGGACAAAATATGTTGCAACCAACTTGGCTTGATGGCTAACAGATCTTCATGAATACAAATACAAAGCCAAAGCCTATGAAGAGGAACAATGGGTGTTTGTGACGTGGTATGTCAAAGCTAACTAGATGTTCCTATAACTACCCTGTCTGTGGGAAGTGCCGACTCCATGAAACATCAGAACACTAGCATGGATGGCACAAGATCCTTAGACTGAAGAGGAGAGGCTTCCGACCATACTTCAATGCCATCAAGCTTCAAAGCTTGGAGCACATGATATCTGCGCTTGGTAATCCTAGTGGTAGTCATGCATGAAGTCCAAGATGTGTACGGATAATCAAGGAATAGCTGCTCATCGCACTTAGGCTAGTTTAGACTCTCTTACATTTTCCTCCTAGCTTAGCTTAGTTGATATTACTTTCCGCTGCCTTCAGGAGTAGCGTTAGAATTAGGAACACATCATACACCTCACTCTAGACTAAACCATATGTAAAAAATATAATACTAGTCTAGGTGGGAAGACAACGAACTGCGACCTAAGGTTAACGATCTAGGTGCCACAACTAGTCCGTCTACGGAGTTCGACCAGATCGTGCGTGAAAACACTTGGATTCGTATGGTTGAGTATAGGGGTATCTCGCCACTCATCAATAGTAAAGAAATCTATCACATGGTTTGATAGACACTTGTTTTATTATGGCATCATGTCTACATTTGAAGTAATTTTTGTGGATTTTATCACTTTTTAGAGCTACTCGTCTATGTTCATCTAAGAGATTTAGATTCATTAGGTGTTCTATTTGAGTTGAACCTAAATCTAGGTCAAGAGTACTTACTATGAAAAGGGTATTTAGTTTTGCTTGGATTGGCAAAGTAGATAGTCTACTATAAAATAACTCATGTGGTGAATACCCTATGGGAAGTTTCCAAGTTGATCTATATGCCCATAGATCATCGTTAAGTTTGGTGCTTTAGTCCTTCCTATAATAGCTAATAGTTCTAGTTAATATTCCTTGGTTAGTCAATTCTTCTTAACCATTTTCTTAGGGGTGATAAGATGTAGTTAGATTATTATTAATCCCAAGTTATTACATTAGGTTCTTAAATGTAGCTCATGTGAAGTGAGTCTCATTATTTGATATGAGCATGCATGGTACCTTGAATCTATTTACCACATGTTGCTAAAAGAATTTAGTAGTTGTTGTAGTTGTATAATCTTTAACTGTAACCACTTCTATCCACTTTGTACAATAATCCACAATTACTATAATGTAGGACTTTCCATTTGACATTAGCATTATGAAACCCATGAATTCAATTCCCCAAATATTAAAGGATTCCAATGGTTGTATCCATTGTTGTGATCCTTCATTTCTAGCTATCAACCCTTCATCTTTTTGGCATCTTTCACAAGATTGTGTAAACTATTGTGCATCCTTCAATATGGTATGCCAAAAGTAATCTACCATCATAGTTTTAGTGCTATCCTTCATCTTGCATAGTGACCACCACATGGTCCTTCATGTGCATCTTTTAAGGCTCTATGTTGAATTTCTTCTATAACACACCATCTTATTAACTCATTAGCATATATCTTGTAAAGGTTTCCATTAATCTCCATATACCTTTTTACTCTATGAAGGAATTCTTTCTTACATTTTCTATTCCATTGAACAGAAAATCCTTGTTTTATGAGGTAAGTTATGTAATTAGTAATTTGTAACTTCACTATTAAGCTTACAATCATTGTTTCTTTGATGAATAAGTTTTCATCAAAAACTTGGTCTAATATTATTCCATCATTCTCTTTGGATTCCCATCTAAGTCTTGATAAATGATCCTTTACAACATTTTTAGTTCTTTTCGTATCAATCATTGTAATGTCAAACTCTTGTAAGATAACGAGCCATCTTATCACTCTAAGAATGATTGTTGGTATGTTCATTAAAAATATGATAGCAATATGATCATTGTGAACATAAATAGGATAACCAAGCACATAGTGTTTGAATTTCTCAAGCACATACACCACATTCATAATCTTCTTTTTTGTAGTGGTCTAGTTGATTTGTGTCACAGTGATGCTTTGACTAGTGCAATGTATATAATAGGGTCTTATCTATTTATTCAGTTGAGTACTACTCCTAATGCATAGTTTGATGCATTTTTCATAATGTGGAAAGGTTTGGATCAATCCAAAGCTTGGAGGATTAGTGTGTCGATTAATTTCAGTTTTAAGGTTTCAAATGCTTTCTCACATTTTTTTTGTCCATTGAAATGATGCATATTTCTTCATTAGTTCCACTAATGGTTTGGTAATCTTTGAAAATTTTTCAATAAAATTTCTATAGTATCCTATATGGACAAGAAATTATTTGACATCTTTGATAGTTTATGACCTCTAAGTGATATTTTGAATGACTCTAATCTTTTTTGGTTCTACCTCTATTCCTTTATGAAATACTTTGTGTCCTAGAATTATACTATCTTAAACCATTAAGTGGATTTTTTGCCAATTGTTATTCAAATTGGTTTCTACACATCTTTTTAATACTTGCTTTAATTAGTGCAAGGCTTGTTTAAAATCTAGCCTATATGTGGAGAAATTAGCCTAAATAATTTAACTTCATTATTGATGAGTAGCAAGGTACCCCTATGCCCAACCATACAAATATGAGCGTTCATGCATGATCTAGTAAAACTTTGAGGATTAAGTGCTTATGCACCTACATAGAACAAGGATGAGTTATGTAGTTGTTGTCTTCCCAAGCTTACTTGTAAGGAATAATCATATGGTTAAGTAAACTCGAGGTATATGATTTTTTATGTTTTTTATATTTTCTATCTTGGTCTCCTAAGTGTGTGAAATGAAAATATTTAGTTAACTAATGGGTTTTTTGTAACTTTGATGTTAATCAAATCCTAACACCAACATCTGTTCCCACTGTCTAGACACATCTTGAACCAGTGTAACACTATTGGGATTACCAAATGGTAGTCGTTACTCAGTTACCAAGTGTTCCATGTATGCTCGAAGTGGTCGTGTTAAGTGTGCTAATTCATTGATAATTAATAATTCTATAGAAATAACATTGATTAACTAATGAGAGCATCAAATAATAGTAAATAACATTAAATTCAATAGTTAAGCTATTCTAAATGTTGCAAGGTTTATCACAAAGTTTGTTGTTATTTTTAGACACAAGATGTGCTTAGGTACACAATGCTCAAATAAAGATTTGTTTACTCTATGACTCCTACTACAGGCACTCAAAAATAATTCTAAATTTGGAAGAGAAAAACTGCAAGAGTTTGGCTAAAGAATTGAAAAAATATTACTCAAAACCAAGTGCCCTTCTCTATTATTTATAGAAAATGAGACAGGCTTCGACATCACGTGTTCGATGTTGGGGATTCGATGTCACTTGGTTGATTCGATATCGTGTATCTGATATCGGGGGTCCGATATCAAGTCGCTTATTTGGTGACTCAACATACCCCCATGATAGAATGAAAACTCATTTTTGAGTTTCTTAGAAAATATTGGGAAGGTAGAGGATTATTGACTGAACGACAACTAACTATGACATGGAATGACAGAATCAAAGTGCCTGGTGAATGGATCGACAAACGTATTACAGCATTGGTGTTCATAACCATTATGGTGAACACTATACATAGATAACATTTAGACCCTCATTTGACAGCTTGAAGAGAGAGAGAGAAAAGAAAATGAGGTGCATTGCTATCAATGTCAAAAATGTTCACACCATTGTTCATCCATGGCCACATGACTAAGCTTGTTCCTTATGTGAATGCTCTTGCTCTAGTCCATCTTGAGTGCTTCCTCCTATCCTAGTCCATTGTTCATGTGATTGCTATCTGCACACACAACACAATCATGAATTAGTAGGGATTGATAAGATATAATGCAGTTGATACCTTGCCTCAATATGAAGCACATTGGCTAGGTTATGGGTATGGCAGATAATGGGTTAGAGGTTTGTAACTGATAACTACCTAAGGTGTAGGGGTGAGATAAGTAATGGAATGGAAAAATTTGCGATAGGCCCCCATGACTAAGAGTGAACCTCTAGTAGCAATAGGATGGAAAATGAAAGAAAAAGGAATATAAGAGAAATAACAATGGTGAAGCTAATAAAAATGCATAGAAGGGAAGAGAAAAACAAAAATAGATGTCATGGATGAGATGAAATGAGAAATAGTTGATTGCAAGAAATGTTTAAGGGAAAGAACTTAACAATTGCACCAAAAAAGAATGCTAGTGGGTCCTCCCCAAAGCAGGCTCATGCCCTTTATGCCCTGACAAACCCACAAACCAAAGAGTTCATAGGCTCTAAGAATGACATATGGAGACAATAGTTAGGAATTTACCCACAAGAATTTACCAAAGAATAACAATGTGCCAACCAAGATATAGACTAATCATAAAACCAGCAATGAGGTAGAATATGTGAAGTGATACGAAAAGAGAATAGAGAATGGAATGAAATCCCAAAGTCAAGGTTGTGTAAAGTCCCTTGTATATTATGTTGTTAAGGTAACTTAATAAAATTCAGTCCAAATCCAAATTAAAACTAACCACATCCAGTGACCTTGCATCAACACACATGACCAACCCATCCTCCTAAAGAAACAAGAATGCTTCCACAAAGCAACCACCATCCAAAAAAGAGAAGAATAGAGAAGCAAGAATTGAGAAAGGGCCTTAGTTAGAGGGAACCTTCAGGCATGGGTAACATGCCTTTCTAGTGCCATAAGTAGTGCTTGTAGCCCATGTTCCTTTATTATGTCTCAGGAGTCTGCTTTAAATTCCCACTAGGTTTTTTTTTTGAGTGAGAACCACAGAATGCAAAAAATTATTTGATTCATTCAAATTCTTGATATTAGTTGACAATGAAATGATAGAAAACCTATGAAAAACATCCCAAGTACCCAAGAGAATAGCCAACACAAATATGTTGAATCCCCTTAAAGTCACATCCTTATAATCTATTTGAATCCTTCCTTGGTTTGAAGAATACCAAGCCACAAATTTATTAATAGGTTTGATTAGGAAAAAGGGATAGTACATTTCCAAAACAAAGGGAGACCATAGAGTTGAATGGATGAATGAATGACATGGACTCATTGACTATTTTATCAAAAGAAACCATATCTAGCATCAACATTAAAAGTCAAAGGTAAAAACCAAACATTAGCAATCAACACCATTATAGTACAACCCACCATCATAAGCACTTATTATATGATGAGTGGAAATAAATCAAGCAAAATGTAATAGAGAAAGAAATAGTAAAAATGTTAATGATGGTGTAAAAAAAAACAAGTAAAGATGAAAAATGTGTAAAAAAAAAAAGACAAAAGAAACTAAGGGCTTAGAATAATTATCATTGGTGGCCATCTCCCCCATGAATAGGTTGGAAGTAGGAGATTCGAAATAATGAGCAGGGCTATCCATTAAAAAAGGTAGTGTTCGTACTAGTCATTTTTGGATCATGGAAAGGTTTGGTTTGTTGGATGTTGAGTAATAATTTCTTATCTGGGCTTCCAGGTTTATAGATCATCATGGCCCTTGAAGGAAAAGTTTCATGAATGAAATAAGGTCCTTCCCATAGCATTTGAAATTTAATTCACTGTGGCACATGTGTGGGATTCCAATAAAGAACCCTATCTCTTGGTTGGTATTTGACTTTTCTGATTCTTAGGTCATGAGGTTGTTTATTGAAGGCCTTGTGCAGTTCATTGGATGATAGGGTAGCTAATTAGTTTTCATCTAGCAAGTTAAGATTCATTAACCATTCTTTCTGTGCTAGACTGAGGTCAAGGTTAAGGTCACATGTTGTAGATAGTGTATGGAACTAAGCTTGGATAAGAAGTGTTGGGAGTTTACTGTACACTAACTTATAGGGAGTTTCCATGTGGAGTGGTAGGACTAAAGAGCATCGTTCAGTTTGGTGCTCCGATCTCACCTATATTTGCTAATGGTTCATGTAAAAATTTTTGTGATGTCCCTATTGGTGACTTCAACTTGACCATTCACTTGACGATGATATGGTGTATTCAGTTTATGCTCAACTCCTAAGTGTTGCATCAACATGCAAAAAGTTGCACCTGTAAAATGTGTACCATTATCAGAAATAAGTATATGAGGAATGCCAAACTTGTATATGATCTGTTGTTGAACAAATTGTACAGTGGTAGATGATGTATAGTTGGTAATGGTGGCTACTTCTATCCATTTTGTAAAATAATCAACAACAAAAACAATGTATGCTTTTCCATTGGACATCGGTGTAATAGGCCTCATAAAATCAATATCCCATATGTTGAAGGGTTCTAAGGATTGAATCCATTGTTGTGGATCCTCCATTCTAGTAGTTATTCCTCCATTATGTTGGTAGCACTCACAAGATTGGATAAAATGATGGGCATCCCAAAATAATGTAGGCCAATAATATCTTGTAAGCAAGATTTTAATGGTTATTTTTCTTCTAGTGTAATGACCCCCACAAGGGCCTTCATGAGCATGTTGGAGAACTCACAATTGATCTGCATTGGTAACACACCATCAGACCGAGCCATTAGAACACACCTTGCAAAGCTATTCATTAATTTCCATGAAATGTTGGACTCGATGGAGAAACTGTTGTTTCTTCCTAATGTCTAGCCCTTGTGTTTCTTTTGTGAGAAGATAAGTAAGAATGCTACTATACCAATTTGTATTTGTGGGTGATTGATTGTTTATTATACTTGCAAAGAGGAGTTCATCAAGGAAGAGATCAAAAATTGGGTATTTTTCCTCTTTGTTGTCCCATCACAATCAAGATAAATGATCAGCAACAACATTCTCAGTGCCTTTATGATATACTATCATGAGATCAAACTCTTGCAAGATCACAAGTCATCGTATGATATGAGGGCTCACCATTGGTTTATTCATAAGGAACTGAATCACTCTATGATCTATGTGTACAAATACCTTATAGCCTAATACATAGTGCCTAAATTTCTCTAGTGAGAACACCATGGGAATTAACTCTTTTTCTATTGTGGTATAGTTGAGTTGTGCACCAGTAATGCTTCAACTTGCACAGTGAAGGTAATAGGAACATTTTTGGTCATCTAACTATGTAAGTACGGCTCCTAAAGCAACATTGAATGCGTTAGTCATTATATGGAATGGTCTAAACCAGTCAAGAGCTTGTAGAATGGGTGTTTCTATGAGCTTCTGCTTCAAGGTTTGGAAAGCTAACTCACATTCCTTGGTCTATTCAAAGGGTACGTCCTTTTTTGTTAATTCTACCAATAGTTTTGCAATCTTTGAAAAGTTCTTGATGAAACGTCTATAATAGCCGATATGTCCAATGAATGATTAGACATCTTTTATAGTTTCAGGTTGAAGAGTGATTCCTTGGATGACTTTAATTTTTTTAGGATCTACCTCTATCCCTATTTGTGAAATTTTATGCCCTAATACAATGCCTTCTTGGGCCATTAAGTGGCTTTTCTGCCAATTAAGCCTTAGGTTAGTTTCAACATATTGTTTCAACACTTGCTCTAATTGGTCCAATGCTTATTCAAACTCCATTCTATAGGTGGAAAAATCATCCATAAAAACCTCCATACCATTCCCTATTTGTTGTTGAAATATATTAAGAACCAAACATTGAAATGTTGCTGGAGCATTGCACAAGCCAAATGACATCTTCCTATATGCAAATGTCCTCCAAGGACTTGTGAATGTCATTTTGGCTTAGTCTTTTGGTGCTATTTGGATTTCATTGTGCCCACTGTAACCATCCAAAAAACTATAATAACATTGCCCTGTGATGTTATCTAAGACTTGGTCAATAAATGGAAATGGGAAATGATCTTTAAATGTTGCCATGTTTAATAGCATAAAGTCTATACACACCCTCCATTTACCACCTTTTTTAGGCGCAATGACTAATGGACTAACCCATTCACTATCAACAATGGGGTAGATGAACTTGGCCTTCAAAAGTTGTTCAATTTCTTTCTTAACTACTTGCTTAATATTTGGGTTTAGTCATCTTTGCGGTGTCATCGAGGCTTCATAGAGGGGTTAGTGTAAATTCTATGTTGGCATATCCTAGGATCTATTCTAGTTAATTTGGGATATGACCAAGCAAAGGCTTTTGTCCATTTGTTTACAATCTTCAATAGTCTTTATTTTTGTTGAGGAGCAAGCTTAGCATTAATAATTACTGATTTTCCATTCTTGAGAAATGCATACTCCATATCAGTGGGCAATGGTTTTAATTCAAGGGACTCTTGCTTGAACTCATCAGGGATTTCCAATTTTTCCTAGTTAATATCTTTGGTGTTAGTACTTGAAAGTTGGCGATGGACTTACTCTAATGCATCTATGCTATCGATATAGGCACAAGTCAAGCTCTTAGTTGATTCCATGCATAACGTTAACTTACTCTCTAGGTCAGCTGTTAGCCATTGGATGCCTTCCTATCTTGTGGCTATTGCATACAGACATCTTTGTAGGTTAGATACTTGTGAACACTGGTTGCATGCAGGTAATGTTAAGCATTCTACAAACCAAGACTTCTGCACATAGTTGCACCCTATGTCACTGTACGCGATGCATGGAACTTTCTTCTTCTCAGTATTTCCAAATGAATTTTCTTTTGATATCTTTAGGGAAAGATAATGTATTCCTAGGCATGCATCAATTGTACTTAGCCATGCTCTTCCCATTATGATTGGGAAGTTCTCCTTGTAGTTGTTAACTTGGATCACTAAGAAATTGGGTAGATACGACCACCCACAAAAAGTGGTGATAATTTCCTCCACTAGTTCCAATGGAATAGTGATGGACCAGTTAGCCAACTCTAAACGAATTTTACTCTTCTTTAGTGGAGGTAGGTTCCAGGCTTTATACATTTCATGGGAGATCAAATTAACACCAGAACCTAAATCCAAAAGAGCTTTGCAAGGCTCATGTTTAGCAATTTGCAAATAAATAAGAGGACTTCCAGGAGCAGAGAGTTTTCTAGGAAGATGGCCAGCTTTAATCTAATTAGTGATGGTGTGAGTTAACATGACAGTGTGTGTTGAGTGCAGTTTTTGATTCAAAGGAAGCTCTAAAGATTCAAATGATGATGGGGCATTTGGATAATTAGCTGCTTGTGGTTGTAAGGACTTAATTAGACTATTGGTTCTAAAGAAATGTCTCTTCTTTGATTGGTTCTCCGAACCAATAGCAGGTTGAAGATTGATAATCCTTGTAGCATTACATTGCTACAACTTTGCCTTGCATAGTTGGAGCAGGTGGTAATGGAGCTGAGGATGGAAGAGATGCAGATAGATGAGAAGGATAGTACATATGTGGAACATCACCCCTGGAAGAAGAAGAAGTTCTATAATACTTAGGGGTCTAGTAGTGAGGTTGAAGAGTGACGTGACTAGTAGAGTCACATGGAAAGATTGGTTGCTATAGGTTAGGTTAACAATAAGGATACTATTGACATGGTAGTGGAATTTCCCATGATTGTAGGTGTTGCCACTATTAATACTATTCATTCGGTTGTGGTGGAGCTCCACTTAGATAATATGTCAAGGGTTGGTGGAATTGCCTTGGGTTACCTTGAGGATAAGGTAACCTTCTAGGTGTTTGTCATTTGTTTAATCATGGGTTTAGTGCATACACCCTAGACTCTTGTAGATGTGACACTATTGGGCAACATCCCTTAGGATGGTCATATTGGCAACTCTTACATCCACCATCGTTGTCTATGTATAAATCCACAACCTCTTCAATGATGACAACCTTGCCCTTACCCTTGTTATGTGCATACTTAGCTTATTTCTTTTCCCTTCTCTCTTGGTTACTACTTTGTTCTCTAGACTCCTCTGCTATTTTCAGGCTAGTTTGAAATTTTTCATCTAGGGAGTTCCACATTTGATCCACCTTTGCCGATACTTCTGATGTAAATTTTTGAATGGGCAGAGTCTTTCTATTCATCATGTCTTCAAGTGGTGACTCTTCTTCATCTTTGAAAAATCTAACTTCCTTCTTTCGGAGGGAAGGATCTCTATTGTACTCCTTTGCACTATCTCTTTTCCTCAACTCATCTTCCTCCTTGGCAACTTGCTCCAACAATCTTTGTATTTGATGGGCTCTGAGCTCAGATAGCCTTCTTTGGGCATAAGTCCCAATGGTTCTTCATGTTTCGTACCTAAGCTCATCTACAAGATGGTGTAGTTGTTCCTTTTGCGAGTAACCATGGCCAAGGCAACGATGTATTAATGAATAATTTTAACTAATGATAGCATCTAAGGGTTTGTGTCCTCCTTGTTTCCATCCTTAGATTTGCTTACGCAAGTTG
This sequence comes from Gnetum montanum, assembly GCA_015680685.1. NCBI lineage: Eukaryota > Viridiplantae > Streptophyta > Gnetopsida > Gnetales > Gnetaceae > Gnetum > Gnetum montanum. The sequence goes on from MNCI01036805.1 coordinate 209,002, forward strand.
GACACTCAAGGGTATGTTTGATACTTATTGTTGAATAGCTCCAACATGGTACTCCATCAACAAATGGATTCTAGTTCTAACGACTGGTACCAGCTTTCTGCTTTCTTAATCAATGTCTAAGGAAAAAAATTTAGTTTTTGCCACTTGTTTTCTATATTCTACAAGGAACATGTGTCATGGAATGCTTGTAAATGGTTTTGAGGATCAACATTGTATCCCTCTTCAAATTGTGGAATGTTATTCATGTCTAGTCTTTTGATCCTACTATCTTTCTAGTGCCTTGTTGGAATCCTAATAGCCTATGCTATATTTAACATACTTTGGGTGGTGAGTAGGGGTTCATCGTGATCATACTGCCTATGACATCTATGATGCCTATGCTATTCCCTACTCTCCATTCTTTTGTGATGTGTCTCTCTGGAATGCCCTCATCCCCTTTCTTATTATTTTGTCAGTGATTTCTATTTCATCTACCATTATCCTCATGGTCTCACCCTATGCGATTGCATTCAGATCCCAAAAGAGAGAAGGAAGAAAATGATGAAGGTGAAGAGGAAGGAGGACTAGCACCATGTCGGTGCTTGCCACCTTCTCTTTGGTGGTCATGGCCTCAGTTGTGGTTATCATCATAATGTCCATCATTGTCATGCATTCGTGTCCTGTTTTTGGACCTTTATGTCCGTTGGTACCAGAACCTGGGTTATGAATAGTTGAGTGAAGATTCTGATACCCAACTCCTTGAAAGAAGTCAAAGAGAGGAACATCATTTTGTGGAAAACATCCCAAGACAAGTTCACCACCGTCATTTTTACTTAGGACATATAGGACATCCTGAGACCACTTCCCCTTCACAGATTCATAATGTCTCTCCTATTGTAGATCCCTCTAGCATTGTGCCTCCATGGGTCGATAATCTCTCAAATCTTGTTCATGCACAACATACTCTGACTATAAGTGCTGCATACTAATTCATGTGAGAGCATCAAGAAGCATGCTTGGGATTGAGCAATCAGGAGGTAACACTATGTTACCTTCTAAATCACACCATCATAGCTGTTCATCTTGGTGGAGGATAAAGGTAAAGTCTAGTACATACTCATCAAGATGAGCGTATACCATGTAAAACTATAGGGGTACTAGTAGATCATCTTGTGCACCTTGCCTCTAATTGTTCATGGTATCAAACCTATTTGATGAAGCACTCTTATAAGAAGAAGGAGACATGATTGATTACTTAGTGTGTAGTACTCTTTTCTGGTGATTGTAGGATAGTTAACCTTAAGGGTTCATTCCAACGATGGAAGGATTTCCTAAGTTCTAATCAGAGTACAAACAATAGAAACCTTGGTAATGGTGCCAATGATAAGCAATAAGGTACCCCTACACCCAATCATACGAATATGAGCATTCATGCACGATCTAGTCAAACTTTGAGGATTAAGTGCTTATGCACCTACATAAAACAAGGATGAGTTATGCAGTCATTGTCTTCCCAAGCTTACTTGTAACACACAATTGTATGGTTAAGTAAACTCGAGGTATATGATTTTTTTATGTTTTTTATATTTTCTATCTTGGTCTTATAAGTGTGTGAAATGAAAAGACTTAGTTAAATGGGTTTTTTGTAACTTTAATGTTAATCAAATCCTAACACCAACATCCATTCCCACTCTTNAGCTATTCTGAATGTTGCAAGGTTTATCACAAAGTTTGTCTTTATTTCTAGACACAAGGTGTGCTTAGGTACACAATGTTTGAATAAAGATCTATTCACTCTATGACTCCTATTGCGGGCACTCAGAAATAATTTTAACTCTGGAAGAGAAAAACTATAAGAGTTCAACTGAAGGATTGAAAAAATATTACTCAAAACCAAGTACTCCTATCTCTTATTTATAGACAACAAGACAGGCTTTGACATTGCGTGTCCGATGTTATGGATTTGATGTTGCTTAGTTGATCTAATATCGTGTAGTAGATATCAAAGGTATGATATTGGATCACTTATTTGGTGACTCATCAATTGCCAAATTACTTCTAGAAGATTCTTATTACAAGCCTCTAGAAGGTAGTTGGGGTATTACATAGGCTAATGGGCATTTTCTTGTATGCAATTGTTCCTCATGGACTGGTGAATGTGGTCTTTTCTTGATCTTCTAGTGTAATAAAGATTTGATTGTACCCACTTTATCTATCTAGGAAACTATAGTTCTAGTGTCCTACGATGGTATCTAAGACTTGGTTAACAAAAGATAGAGGGAAATGGTCCTTGAGCATTGCCATGTTCAATAATTGAAAATCAATGTAGATCCTTCACTTTTCATCTTTCTTTGGGACAATGACCAATGGGCTAGCCCATTCATTGTCTAATATAGGATAGATGAATCTACCATTAAACAGTTTTAAGTTTAACCTTCTTTAAGGTTGGCAGTGTGGTTTAATGGTTGGATATATATAGATTTGGTGTTAATATATGCATGGATCAATACCTGTGATTTTTTCATAAGACCATGCAAATGTAGTTGGCCATTTGTTAACCACTTTCAATAATTTTCTCTTCTATTCTTCATCAAGTCTAGCATTTATGATTACTAGGCTTTTACTATTTAGAAAAGCATACTCAAGTGTATTTGGTAGGACTTTTAGTTCTAAGGGTTCTAGTTCGTATTTCTCTTGCATCTCTAATTATCTCTATTCAATATCTTCTTCGTGATGTGACTCTATGTATGGAGGTTTTTTGTTTAACTATTCTAACTTATCAATTTCTTTAGCATAGGCACTCATGATTTTATTTAACAATTCCATGCATATACTAGATTCTATTTCTTTTTCAATAATCAACTAGTGGATGCCTTTTTGTTGAGTGGTTGTTGCAAATAGACACTTTTGTACATACATGTATTCTATACATTTGTTGCATGTTGTGATGTAATCATGTTTTATGGTCTAGATCTTCTACACACAATTATACCAATTATCATTATATGCAATACATCAAACTTTGTGTCTTTGAGTGATTCTGGCTTCACGTTTCTTGAAAATTTTTAAGGAAAAGTTTCTAAAACCAAGCTTAGCGTCAACAGTGCTATGTCATGCTCTTTCGATAATTATGGAAAAGTCCCATTTGTACTTTCCCACGTGTATGACTAACAAATTAGTAAAATAAGACCAGCCACTTATGGCAGTAATAACATTTCTATTTGTCTAACTGGAATAGCAATGTACTAGTCTGCAAGCTCTAATTAGATGTGAATCTTCTTTAGTAGGGGAAGGTTTTAGGCCTTGTTACATGTTTTGTGAAATGAGCTTTACTCCTGAACCAATATCTAAGATAGCCTCACATGGTTTATGTCCTGCTATTTGAAGGTAAACTAAGGGACTGATAGGATCTATTTTTCTTCTTGGGAGTGCTCCTAATTTAATTCAATGTATTATTATTAGAGTGATCATGATAGTTGTGATGTTATTATTTGTAGATATTGGAAGCATATTGTTTCCTAGAGGAGTGTGTGTGGATGAGGTAGGGTTAGGTGAAGTCTGCATCCTTCAAACCTTTTCTAGACTTGTCTTAAAAAAAAAAAGATGTTTCCTAGCTCTTAGTTTGCTTAATATTACCTCCTCTTATGTAGTTACTACCCTAGTAGCACTCTTTTGTTTTGGCTATGTTGGCAACTCTCCTTACATGATTAGTGGTAGTATTGGCACTAAGGAGTTAGGAGTTAGGAGTTAGGAGTTTGAAATGAGGAACTAGCTACTAGTTGGGACATCCAAGAACTTGGATCCATCTTTGAGGTAGTGGGTCTATGATATTTTTGTGGATAGTAGTGAGGTGAGGCATGGACTAAAGTTTTTCCTAGAGAGATTGGACATTGAACATAGTATTCATAGGGCTCAAGTTTCCTAGATAGATATTGTTGCCTTGGTGACAACATGTTCCATGCTTGTGATTATTGCCAATGTTGCTTGTATTGTTCATGTAGTTGAAGATACATCCCACCTAGATAGTATGTTTATTGGGAAGGCTATCAAAAGTTACCCTATGGATGAGGTAACCATTTGGACATTTGTTTTTTTAACACATTTTGGGTTAAGTACATATGCCCTAGACTCTTGTAAGTAGGTCGTAATAGGAAAACATCTCTTAGGATGTTCATATTGGCACACTTTAGATCCTTCATCATCCTCTAAATTGGAGTCCATAAATTCCTCTACTGTAGAAACTTTTCCTTTGTTCTTATAGTTCTCTTACCCATTATCTTTTCTTTTCTTCTTTTCTTTGCTTTGATTCAGGGCTTGTTTAGTCTTTTCCTCTACTATCTTCAAAGCTATAGCAAATTTCCCATATACAAAATACCACATTTTCTATATCTTAGTTGCAATGTCATTAACTGATTTTTGAATTGGTAGTCTTTTGTTGGATCATATCTTCCAAGGTTTCTTCTTCTTATGATTTGCATATTCTTACATCCCTTTTCCTGATTGTGGAATCTCTATTGTATTCTTTGACTAATTCTCTTTTCCTTAGCTCCCTTTCTTCTTTTGACACTTGGTTAATTAGTCTTTAGATATGATGAACTATCATCTTAGATAACCTGACTTGGGCATACACTTTAAGAGTTTCTCTTATCTTATTTTATAGCCCATCAACAATGCATCTCAATTGTTCCCTTTGAGAAAATTTGTGGCCTAGGCATCTATGTAATAGTGAATAGTAGCTACCCATTGTTAAATTAAGGGATTCAAGTGTCCCTTGTTTCCATCCTTGGATATGTTTTCTCAAGTTAGATACTTTTTAATAGGTTTGATACTTGTCATAAAAGAGTTCAAGCATGATACTTCATATTTAAATGAATTTTGATTCTAAGGAGCTGTACCAACTCTTTGCTTTTTTTTTTTTTATGAATGTTATAGGAGAAAACTTTAATTTCTACTAATCATTTTGAATATTTTGCAGGGCAAGCATTGTGGAAGGCTTAAAGATGGTGTTGTGGATTTGCATTGTATCTACCTTTAAATTTTAGAATATTGCTCATGTTTGGTTTCTTGATGTGACTATCCCTTACATGTCTGATAAGAATATACACTGCTTCTCTAATGTTAATCATGTTTCGAGTGGCTAGTAGGAGTTCTTAGAAGTCTTTAGTTTCATGGACTCTATTATAGTAGTGACTCCTCTAATGCTCATGATGTTCTCTCTCTTCATTTTGGATCCTCTCTCTTCTTTGTTCATGATTATCCTTTTCTTCATCAGGATGTCTTCTTTGATGTACATATCTCTCATGATCCCTTCATCTCTTTTCATCATGATCTCTCATTCTTCTTTTCCTCTTGTGAAAATCTATGGATGAATGTGAGGAGGAAGAGGAAGTAGTTGGAGAATGGAATTGGCTGGTTCTCCTTCTATGACTCCTTGATTCATCCCTTTTTGATTTAGTGGAGGTCTTAAGCCTTGAGTTTCTCCTAAGTCTAAACTCTTCCTGATCTCCTCTTAGTGTTTCTGCAAGAGCTAAATGCAATTGTATCTTGGTAGGATTTTTGATACAAATGATTAGTGTTTGGGACTAAGATCCATGGTTTTGATAGAATTTCTCTATGTGAAACATAGCATCATCTCTTTCCTCTAGGATAACCAATTAAGACACATTCTTTTCCTTATCAAGATCATGTCTTGTTTCCATGGTAGCATCTCTTCTCAGATAAGCCTCTATTGGTTGGTATGACTTGGTCATGTACTTAGTGATGTGGTAACCATCTTGCACACGATCAAGGTTTGACCTCATAAGGATTTCTTGTAGCATGGATGGTGCAGAACATTTTGGAGATAAGACAATGTTGCCCTATATATCTTTCCATCTTAGTTGTTCATCTTGATGAAAGAAAACTGTGAAGTTAGGTTAGTATGGATTAATGTGAGCATAGGACATTCTAGTTTACATTGGTATCCTCTTACCTTCTTCATTCTATTCCATGTTGTGACTCTTATTAAATTTAGTAGTAGGTGGTGATTTCTCCTTAATTTTAGAATCCATATCGTAGCTTTGAATACATCATCATAGATGCAATGTAGTAGGCCATGGTCATGCCTATAAANTATCATCATAGATGCAATGTAGTAGGCCATGGTCATGCCTATAAATACCAACCCACCATTGCATCAAAAAAATAACTTTCACCAATGCTTAGTAGAATTCTTATAATTTATTTTTCTGAATTAGAGTTAAAGTGAATGTCCATAGTCTGGTAAATAATAGTTGTATAGAAACTTTGTTCAAGTGAATGTTCTTGGATGCAATTCATTATCAAAAATAAAGATTGAAATTACTTTTCATCATTGCAACATCTCACATAGCTTAATTTTACTTTTCATCATGTTCACTTTCATTAAGTCATTTACATTTTTTGAGTTTTTTTATATTCTAATGTCTCTTAGTGAGGTAGTATAAGTACAACTAGTTTTGAGTAGAACATGTAATTGTTTGGTAATCTAGTAGTGACTTACCTTGATTTTCTTAGTAGTGAAATCACTTGGTAATCCTAGTAATGGTTACATTAGCCCAAGATGTGTATAGAAAACCAAGAATAGTTCCTTATCGCTATAGGATAGAATAGTTTTCTACTTTCATTGCACTTAGACTTAGATTTTATTACCATTTTCACCATGCTTGCACTTAGTGTAACTTAAGCCAAAAAACATCATCATATACCTCACCAATAGTTAAACCATACAACTTAAACTTTGCTAACTCTCAGTGGGAAGAAAACAATCACAAACTAAACATCAACTACTAGTATACTTACATTGTTCATCCATGGATTATGATTAGATTGCACATGAATCCTCATGACTTTTATGGTTGAGTGTTGGAATACCTAGCTCCTCATCATTGTCACTTACTAGGAATATGTCAATGTTTTCTAATTAGTCAATTTTGCAAATTTTTTTGTATTAAGTATCATAAAGTACATTTTCATACTTAAAACACTTTCTTAAAAAGGACACACTTAAGCATCAAACACTTAACATGGCTTCTACAACTAAGAAAGAATATTCACTTAGTACTAAATTTAATGAAAGTCATGACAAGGATTATAATAAAAAAATATTGGAGTACATTGATGTAAACTAGGATTTCTTATGCTCACATTGATCCTTATTATCGTGACTTCACATTTTTTTTTCACTAGGATGATAACTTAAATGGAGAGATTTACAGGGCAACATTATTTTATCACCAGAATGTTCAGCACCATCAATACTTCAAGAAACCCTTATAAGGTCAAACCTTAGTCATGTGCAAGAAGGCTACCACATCACCAAACATATTACCAGGCCATACTAATCAAGAGAGGCTTAGGTAAGAAGGAATGTCATCATGGAGGTAAGACATGAGCATAATAAGGAAAAGAAACTACCTCAAACAGTTGTCCTCAAAGAAATAGAATATGTTATATTCCAAACTGAGAAATTTTATCAAACTCATGGGTCCTATTCACAAGCACCAATCATTTGCATTGAAGATCTTGTTAAGATAAAATTGCATTTAGCTCTTGCAAAAGCTCTTAGAAGAGATAAAGAAGACTCTAGGCTTAGAAGGAACTCACTACCTAAAACCTCCACTAAATCTAAAGGAGATGAATTAGGGAGTCATAGAAGGAGAACTAGCTAGCACCATTCTCCAACCCCTTCATCTTCTTCTTCACATTCATCTATAGATTTTGACAAGAGAGAATGAAGATTAAGGAATTATGGTAAGGAAAGAAGGAGATACCATGAGAGATATGCATATCAAAGAAGGTCTTCTGATGAGGAAAATAATAATGATGAATGAAAAGAAAAGATAAAGAGTGAAGAAAGAGAGCATTGTGAGCATCGAAGGGGTCATTACTATAACAAAGCTCATGAACCTAAAGACTATGAAGAGCCCCTATTGGCAACTCGAAATATGATCAATACTAGGGAAGCTGTGTACATTCCTACTAAGCATGTAATGAATAGCTGCATCAAGTGACTAGTCATGAAAAAAATTTAAAATTTGAAGGTGGATATAATGTAGATACACAACACTATCTCCAAGCCTTCCATTATGCCTATGTCCTACAAAATATTGAAAATGACTAGTAGAAATTAAATTTGTTTACTAAAATACTCATAAAGGAAGTAGAGAGTTGGTACAATTTATTAGAATTAGAATTAATTCGAAGATGGAGTACCATGCTAGAGCTCTTCAATGATAAGTATCAAACTTATTCTAAAGTGTTCAATTTGAGAAAGTAGATCTAAGGATGGAAACAAGGAACACATAAATCCCTTAATGTGGTAATGAGAAGATACTATTTATTATTGCATAAGTATCTAGGCCATGGATTTTCTCAAAGAGAATAACTCTGACACATCATTGATGGGCTAAGGAACAAGACAAGAGAGATTTTTTGGGGTGTATTCCCAAGGAAAATTATCCAAAATGATAGCTCATCGAATTTCAAGACTCATTAACTAAATGGAGAAAGAAGAAGGAGATATAAGAAAAAGAGAATCAACAAAAGAAGACAACAAAGATCTAGTAATAAGACAAAGGGATGTAACAGAATGTGAGTTACAAGAAAAAGAAACTTTGGAAGGTATAATCCAATTGAAGGCTCTAGTAGTCTAGAAATTAGTTAATGACATTGTAACAAAGGTAGAGAAAATGTGGAAAGTTGTAGATGAAAAATTTTCTACACCACTAAAGATAGTAGAGGAAAAGACTAAACAATCCCTAATAGTAGCAAAGATAGAGAGAAAAGAAGAAATAATGGATGAGAGAACTACAAGAATAAAGGAAAAGCTGTTATAGTAGAGGAAATAATGGACTCTAGTTCAAAAGATGATGAAGGATGTAAAGTGTAAAAGTATGAACATCCTAAGGGATGTTGCCCTATTATGGCCCACTTGCAAGAGTCCAATGCATATGCACTTAATCTAAAATTTGTTAAGAAACAACTGCCCGTACAGTTACCTTATTCACAAGGTAATTCCAAGCAGCCCTATGAGTAATCATACTATCCAAGAGGGGCTTATCTTCAACTACAAGAGCAATATCAACAGTAGTGGTAATAACCAAAAACATGGAAAATGTCACCACCAAGGCAATAGTATCCACACAGGTAGCTTGATCCCTATGGATATTATGTCCAATGTTTGATCTCTTTAGGGAACACTTCTATTCATGCTTTTATCCTACAATCCACCAAAATATCATAGACTGGCGACCTCTCACATGGATCCAAACTCTTACATACCCCAACTAGTAGCTAGCTTTTCAATCCAAGCTTCCACTAGTTTACCACTAGTACCACTACTAATCATGCAAGGGGAACTATGAACATAGCCAAACCAAAATAGCACCACTAGGGAAATCACTACATAAGAGGATGTGATACTAAGAAAATAAAGAGCCAGGAAATGTTCCTTCTTTAGGGCAAGTCTAGAAAAGGTTTGAAGGATGGGAACCTTGCCTAACTCTATCCCATCCACACACACCCCTTAGGGAAACACTATGATTTCAACATCTACAAAGAAGAACTTAATAACCATCATGCTTATACAAATGGTAATCCATTGGATCAAAAGAGAAGTACTTCCCAAGCAAAGAACAAATCCTTGAAGTTCCTTAGTCTATCTCCAAAAAATAGGACACAAACCATGCAAGGATCTATTACATTTTGGATCAAGAGTAAACCTTATTTCACAAGATATTTACAAGGCTTAAAATCCTTCCATGCTAAAGAAGAGTAACATTTAATTGGATCTTGCAAATCAATCAATTACTATTTCACTTGAACAAGTAAAGGATGTAATCACAACCATAAGTGATGAATCTTATCTTGCTAATTTCCTAGGCATACATATGGAAAAGAACAAAGGAGAGTTTCCCTTAATCATGGAACGAGCATGGATTATCACCATGGACACTAAGCTTGGAATTAGAAATCTATCCTTGGATATTTTCAAGGAGGATGAAGCTGGTTATCTAGAGACATAGAGTTTCATGTATCGCATATAATGATAATGGGTGCAATTTTGTGTAGAAGATTTGGACTATAAAACATGAGGCTATTATAGCATGCAATAAATGTGTAGAAGACATGTGTGAACAATGGTATCTATATGGAGTAATCACTAGATAAAAAGGCACCTAGTGGTTGATCACCAAAAAAGAAGCATAATCTAACATATGCATGGAACCCATGGACAAAATTATGAGTGCTTGTGTTGAAAAAACTGATAAGCTAGAGAAATTAAGAAGGAAACATCCTTATATAAAGTCACAATAGGAGGAAGACATTGAATGGGGATACTTAGAGATCCTAGAGAATTATGAACCCAAACCTCTAGAACTAGAGGTCCTACAGAATGGACTAGGATATGATTTCTTAAATAATAAACAACTGGTAATCATAAATGCTAATCTTGACATAGAGAAAAAGAGAAAATTATTAGAAGTGGTAAAAAAATGATTGACTAAATTTTCATGGTCCTATGATGAAATGACTAGCATCAATCCATGCATCTATAAACACTAAATCTATACATATCTAGCCATTAAACCATGCCACCAATCTCAAAGAAGATTAAATCCAAAACTTAAAGAAGTTGTCAAATAAGAGTTGACAAAACTATTAAAAGCTAGATTCATCTATCCCATAGAAAATAGTCAATGGGTTAGCCATTAGTCATTATCCCAAAAAAGGTGGTAAGTGGAGGATTTGTACTAATTTCCAATTATTAAACATGGCAATGTTTAAGAATCATTTTCCTTTATTATTTATTGACCAAGTCCTAGACACCATTGTAGGAGACAAGTACTATAGTTTCTTGAACAGATATAGTGGGTACAACCAAATTTGCATTATACGAGAAGACTATGAGAAGACCATATTTACCAGTCTATGGGGAACATTTGCATATAGGAAAATGCCCTTTGGCTTGTATAATGCTCTTGATACTTTCTAGTGACTTGTATTGAGTAATCTTCCAAAAGCAGCTTGGAAATAGAGTTGAAGTATTTATAGATGATATCTCCACATATGGGCTAGACTTCAAAAAATCCTTGTTTGATTTAAATTAAGTTTCAAAAAGATGTGTTGAAACTAATATGAAGATCAATTAGCAAAAGAGCCACTTAATGGTTCAAGATGGAATAATTCTAGGACATAAAGTATCTTATAAATAAATAGAGGTAGATCTAGAACAGATTATAGTCATTCAAAACATTGCTCAGAGCTCACAAATAGTCAAAGATGTCAGATCATTCCTTAGCTATATAGGTAATTGTAGGATATTTATTGAAAATTTTTCAAAAACTGCAAAACTGCAAGTTGAATTAACAAAGAAAGATGCACCATTTTAGTGGATAAAACAATGTAAGAAAGCATTCAAGATCTTAAAATAGAAATTGATCCAGACACTAATCCTTTGAGCTCTAGATTAATCCAAGCCTTTGCACATTATGACATCATTACAGATTTAGCCATTGAACCACACCACCAACCTCAAAGAAGATTAAACCCAAAACTTAAAGAAGTTGTCGAATAAGAGTTGGTAAAACTATTGAAAGTTGAGTTCATCTAGCCCATGGCAAATAGTGAATGGGCTATCCATTATCCAAAAAAAAGGTGGCAAGTGGAGGGTTTGCATTGATTTCCAATTATTAAACATGACAATGTTTAAGGATCTTTTTCCTCTATCATTTGTTGACCAAGTCCTGGACATCATTGCAAGACACAAGTACTATAGTTTCTTGAATAGATACAATGGCTATAATAAAATTTGCATTATACTAGAAGATCACTAGTTCATGGGGAATGTTTGCATATAGGCAAATTTCCTTTAGCTTGTGTAATGCTCTTGCTACCTGCTAGCAACTTGTACTAAGTATCTTCTAGAAGTAGCTTGGCAACAAAGCTAAAGTATTTACGGATGATTTCTCCACATATGGGCTAGACTTCAAATAAGCCTTGGACCATTTAGAGCAAGTTTTAAAAAGATGTGCTGAAACTAATATGAAGCTCAATTGGTAAGAGAGCCATTTAATGATTCAATATGGCATAGTTCTAGGACATAAAGTATATTATAAAGAAATATAGGTAGATCTAGAAAAGACAAGAGTTATTCAAAACATCACTTAGAGGTCACAAACAGTGAAAGATGTTAGATCATTCCTTAGCCATATAGGTAATAATAGGAGATTAATTAAAAAAATTTTAAAAATTACAAAACTACTAGTTGAATTAACAAAGAAAGATGCATCATTTCAATGGACAAAACAATGTAAGGAAGCATTTGAGATATTAAAATAAAAATTAATCAAGACATTGATCCTTTGAGCTCTAGATTAATCCAAGACTTTTCACATTATGATAATGTTGATACCAACATCTCCCATGCTATCGCATGTGGCCATGATCAACAACATGCTTTAGGTTATCATATGAGAAAGTTTGAATTACCCTTTATAGAAACATAGATAATGTACATATCCTTACATTATGATAAATTAAATAAATAGTTGATGAGATGGAGAAAGATACTATTATACCATAAAGGTACTTTTTCACTTCATTACAATTTAAAATATGTAGTAATTCCCATTTAGACATGTTAGTGTTGTATTACACTTCAAAAAAATCCTAATAATACTAGAGAAAACTTTATAGGATAGGGATCCATCTTATTATGTTATGTGGTGCTAAATGTTGGATTTTAAAATGCATCATGATAAACATATATGTGAAAATAATGCAAATGCTTAGATAGATATTAAATATTACTAAATGAGGCAAATTTCATACTACAACTATTAGAGAAATACTTAGTGAAGTCAATCATTTATAAGCAACAAGAATAGGATATTAGATATGTTAGATATATTTAAGGAAAATTATCATTTATATTTTCAAAAAATTCATCTAAAGGAAAATGAAAAAAAAAATCAAAACTCTCACCTCCACTGTCTGTTCTTTTCCACAGCCACTTCTATTGTGCATTCTTGTATAGCACAGTAGACTTTAGTAGCATCTACATGATCATTCTTGCTTCAGCAACGTCAGCATTATGTTATCTCATCCTTATGATGAGGTCATCGAGAACATGATGGTGGTTACACTAGTCATGGGGTGGTGGTATCAATCATGGCAAGAATTATTTGCGATTGTGGCAAGAGTTATGTGTGGTAGTGGTAGACAAGATGTGTGGTGATGGTAACTGATGGAACTCGGAATTTAGGCCTACATCTTAACTATAGTAGGGATAGCTATAAAAGAGAGGCCACAACCAAAAACATGGATGATTTGGAGGCTCCCATCTCTCTAGAGTAGGGGTAGATCTCAAGTCTCAGAGAACCAACATTAGCAGAGGTAGCCTCTCTCAACCAACTGATGGTAGTAGTAGTGCATGGCTCTCCATAGATCGGTAGAGGATAGTAGGATAATGACATCTTTAGGCCTCCTTCTCTCTCAGTATTGCTAGTAGTGTCAATAGGAGCCATCAACAATGGGTAGGTGGCCTCTTTGAGCAATGGATGGGTAGACAACCTCTTTGAACTAAAGGCAGATGATGCATGGAAGTTGTAGGAGTGATGCACATGGCATGTTAATGCATCATTAGTAAAACATGGTAGATAGTAAGTGTGGTAGTAGGTGGCCTCCTAAGGTAGTGATAGAGATCTTGTGGGAGCTAGGCATGGTGCCAAATAGCAAACAACATTATAGGTGGTAGGCATGGTGCACATCAGAAGCTATGACGACGATCGACTCTCTTGGAGATTTTCTATTAACAATGGTGACATGCAGGAGCTGAGAAAGTAGTGGCAATAGTGCACATGGCTAGTTGAATGGTGGATGTCTCTTTTTCCTCTCTCTTAGTAGCAATGGTGTGTAGGACAAGGCAATGTGATAGGCATCAACAGTGGTGGAAAAGCATTGTAGAATAGTAGTGGCAGCTCCAAACTGCACGTTGCATGTCATGAAAATAGCATGTAGGAGGTCTCCTTAGTAACAGAGGCCTAGGGTTCTATGCTAGTAGTGGTAGATAGCATGGCAACAGTAGATGCATCAATTATCTAGCCAGTAATGACAACAACAATGATGTACTGTCCAAAATCATCAGCGTAAGAGTGGAAGAAAAATGAATGCCTAAAGATCTCTGGAGAGATAAAGCAGACCCTACCTTCGCTCAAGGGCAAGCTGGAAATAAACAAAGGTAGAGTACCTTGGATGGTCTACATGCAGATCAAACAAGGACTTCCCCTAGCGTACACAATGGTAGTGCACCAGATTATTGTAAACAAACATAAACAAATGCAAACGTAAACATGGATAAGTGCAAACAAGATGTAAATAGCATTAACAAAAAATAATGTAAACTATAAATATGGTTGGAAAAAAGTAACTATTTGTATTGATTAAAAATTACAAATAAGTGCACTGGTCAAAACGTACTTGCAGAATGATTACAAGGCGGACGTTTAGCCCCAATGTGAATGGATGCTGGGGAACACAGGTTTCTTGTTGTAGGTTCTGCAGCATGACTAAGATTGCCCTTATTCAACATAACCAAGACTGATGCCCAGCGTATGAGATTGATGCCTAGAATGTTCAGTGTACAAAGTGTACAAGATGCTCCATGATTAAATTTGCCAACCCCGATCTAGTGGAAAATCAGGGTATTTATACGGTTTTGATGCATGGGATGCAGATCAGGTGACGTGTGTGACCATTTTGACTAGAATGCAGAGAAATTGTTACAATGTATAGTGCAGTGTCCAAGATCTCTTACACTAGCATGCATAATGCCCAGCGTAAGAACTTGAAACACTAAAAAAAATGCAACAAATGTTAATGTACAAGCGTGGATCTGGGTGTCTGGTCTCTGGATTTATAGATCTATGCTAGCATCAGCATCTGGTGTCTAGCATCCCAAGGTGTCAGCATGACTAGTGTCTCAGGGTGTTAGCGTGACCATCGTCCCAGGGTGTCAGCGTGACCATCGTTCCAGGTTGTCAGTGTGACCATCGTTCCAAGGTGTCAGCGTGACCATCAACCTATCCAATGTTTATGATGCATTTTGAGCCCATTTTGACCTATGAGACCCATTTTCGAAGTGGATCTGCATGCTTGAGGTCTAGAGGATGCTTCTTGTCAAGTTTGAGCTTATTTGAAGGCTATTTTGACTTTGTTTTGGTTGGTGACGCTGATCCTTACGCTACTGGAAGCATGTCACCGTGACTAACAGCGAATGACCTAAAAAAATGCATTTTGAACCCATTTTTGACCTATGAGACCCATTTTCAAAGTGGATCTGTATGACATGGGTCATGAGGGTTCTATGTGCCAAATTTGGGTTGATTTGGATATCTTTTTGGCCCTATTTTGGTTGATGACGCTGATCCTGACGCTGCTGGAAGCATGTCAGCGTGACTAACAACGAATGACATAAAAAGAGTGCATTTTGAACTCATTTTTAACCTATGAGACCCATTTTTAGAGTGTATTTGCATGCCATGGGTCATGAGGATTCTGTGTGCCAAATTTGGGCTGATTTGGATGTCATTTTGGCCCTATTTTGGTTGATGACGTTGAGCCTTACGTTGTGTAGCATGTCAGCATGACTAACAGTGAATGACCTAAAAATAGTGCATTTTGAACCTATTTTTGACTTTTGAGACCCATTTTCAAAGTGGATCTACATGACATGGATCATGAGGATTCGGTGTGCCAAATTTTGGCTGATTTGGATGTCATTTTGGCCCTGTTTTGGTTGATGATGTTGAGCCTTACGTTGCTAGAAGCATGTCAACGTGACTAACAGTGAATGACCTGAAAATAGTGCATTTTGAACCTTTTTTGACCTTTGATACCCATTTTCAAAGTGGATCTGCATGCCATGGGTCATTAGGATTCTTTGTGCCAAATTTGGGCTGATTTGGATGTCGTTTTGACCCTATTTTGGTTGATGACATTAAGCCTTACGCTGTGCAGCATTGGAAAAGTAACCCCAGCATCACCAATTGAATAAACCTTATTTAAGGCCCAAATTTTTATTTTCTAGAGGCTAGAACCTACTGGGGAAGTTGGTGAAGGTCATGGTGGTCCTTGTGCTCAATTGTGGCCTATTTTGACTCAGTTTCGGGGTTCCAAAAGTTGGTGACGCTGAGCCTTATGCTGAGTAGTGTAAGAAAATGTAGCCAAATTACACTTAGTTAAAACCAAGCATTTTGAGCTCAAAAATTTTGATTCTAAATGTCAAAAGTTGATGTAGCTGCTGTGGACCCTAGGGGGACCTTGCCTGTTGAATTTTAAACCATCAAGGGCTGTTTCGGAGGCCTCCAAGTTTGGTCATGTTGTACTCATGCTTGGGTAGCTGCATGACTTAGCTTAAATCTTGTTTGAAAGTGCTAGGTCAAAATTTTGTGGTGTTTTCATTGGCCCCTCTTTGTTGATGCCTAGAGAAATCTACCCGAGAGGTGTTGATAAAGAAGTATAAAACACCACAAGAAACTGGGTATTAAGCATTGTTCTTTGGCACTTGGCCAGATGTCATCGCACTGTGTTTAGAAGTACATGGGATCGGGAAATGAGATTTTGAGATGTATAGGGAGAGGGTTTGTAAATGTGAGAAGAGGAATGCTCTTGTGTGAACACATCATGTTGGTCCTTGTCAATAGCCAGTATCTAGCAGACTGGGGACCAAGGCATGGGATGTGCGTCCTTTGGAGGAATGAAACTCTTATGTCCTGTTTAAGAGAACTCGTTGTCACAACCAGAGCCACGTGGTAAGGTGGTGTGTTATTTGGAGAAAAAGGACCCTTGTTGATTGTCAAAGGGAACCTGTTGTCCAATAGCCAAAGCCATGCGATGGGATGCAACATGATTGTTTGAGACACGAGTGTTTTCTTCGAAGACAAGTACCTTCCTACCTGGGGCTTGTATGGGAGGTGCCAGGGGCCTTGTGATGGATTTTGCTCTTTGATTTTTTTATCTTTTTTTTAATCTTTTTTTATCTTTTTTTTTTATTTTTGTGGAAAGAGCATTTTTTTTCTTTTTTTTTACTTGTGCTCGTGTGCTTGTAATTGTATCATGGGCTATGTCGTGTTGCGCAACTACCTGGAGAGTTACAGTGTGCAACATGGTGGTTCAAGTTTGGGGGTGACTGGGATGTATCTGGGAAATGGGTAGAGATAACATGTTAGGGAATAAGGGATGTTTGAGGAACTGGGAATGTACTTTTGAATGGTTTCATTAACTTGGTTACATGCATCAGGAACAATGTAATACCTCTTCGCCATGATAAAGTGCATTCGTGTACGAACACCTCTGGGTGTCATCCTACAAACACAACTCCTAGAAGACAAGAAAAACACAAGTGAATGAGTTAGCTTAACACTTTAAACATGGATGCAACCAATGGGATGGATACATCACATGCAACCACAGGAAAAATATATTGAGCAGTAGTAATGTGGTCAAAGTCCATGTGATGAATTCATTGAGTAGGTTGATGATGACATGCCATTTGATTACAGCAACAGATTAGTAGGTCAGTGAGGAAGTTGCTATTTTATAGTTTTGGCAGACTATCGTGGATTAGTTTTATGTCATAACCTATTGGATGTTGCTAGTTTAGCATCGTAGCAGATAGTGCAATGCTAGTTTATAATCGTGGCAGACTATAGAGAGGCAAGCTAGTTTATAGTCTTAGCAGACTCTATCAAATGAGAGTGGTAGTTTATTATCATTCCAGACGATTTGTGGTATCAGTTTTAGGTCATGATGCCAGGACTACTCTGTGGTATCAGTTTATCATCATGATTCCTAGATGAATCTGTGGTATCAGTTTACCATCATGATGCCAGGATGACGTGTGGTATCAGTTTTAAGTCATGATGCCAAGACTATCAGTGTGGATGCATGCGTGTGCATTTGTATGATCCTGTAAACAAAAGCAACTAGAGAAAATAGTGTTAAATAGCAACTGCAGAAAACATGAACTGAAATGCACAAGTAAATAGAAAACAACGCGAAAAGGTGATAGTTTAAGGCCTTTTTGGGTCATTAGCTAGTTTAAGGCCTTTTCGGGCCATGAGCTAGTTTAGGGCCTTTTCGGGTCACGTGCTATAGTTTAAGGCCATTTCAGACCACATTTTAGTTTAAGGTCTTTTCGGGCCATGAGACAACGTGTAAGCTAGTACAATAAAAATGAACGTGATATATGCACTGCAAAGAAATGTGAGAGTGTGTGGAGATTTGGCTTGTTCTTGGCCACAGGGGCTCTTTGATCGTGTGGTTGTCTCCTAACTGAATGTGGTTTTGGAAGCATATTAGGCTTAGGCTCCGCTACGAGGCTTATGATTTTCGCCACTCGTTTGGGTGTTTTAGCTCTAGGTGTTGCATTTGTTATCATGTGTGTTGCATCAAGAGGCTCCTCTTTCAAGACCTGTAACATGTCTATGTTGTGGTCATCTTGAAAGGGAGTGTTATCACCATGTATGATCACTTGTCCAACTTCATATGGAAGGTGGATTTCTTGATGTATCGGTGAAGAAACGGTCCATTGTTGGGCTAACCAAGGTCTTCCAAGAATCATGTTGAAACTAGGCATCTCTTCTATGAGAGTGAACTCTGCGCTAGTGGGGAATTGTTCACCTACCATGAAGGCTAGGTTAATCGTGCCCTTAACTGTAACACGTGATCCGTTGAAGGATTTTAAACACATGATTTTCGTTGGCATGATCTCTTCTGCCATGCCTAGTTTGTCGATGATAGAGTATAAAGCTACGTTTGTTGCCGCACCGTCATCAACGTGCACTCTACGAATGGTGCATTTCCCAACACGTACACTAATCGACAATGGAGCTATTGTGACCTCCCCTTGTTCAGGGTTGACTTTAACTACATCATCTCGGAAGGTTAAGGTGTTTGAACCAAATACTTGTGGTGTGTGTTGCGAAATCGTTGCACAGATGGATTTCTTGTTTGTGGGGATGTCCTCCATAACAGGAATGGATGCTAATGTTTGAGCCAAGGCTTCATGGTGAGCGGCTGAAGTCATGACCAGGTCGTACAAGCTCATCGTTGTGTTCTTCTATTTAAGCGTTTGTTTCACCTGGGCCAGTGTAGCTACAAAGTCTGTGTTGTTTGTCGTTGTGTTGGTTGCCTCTGTGTGGGTCGAGGGCTTGGGCCTGGTTTGTTTGGGATTAGGGGCAGGGCCCCCAGCATTCAATTTTTATGTACTAGGTGTGGCCTTTGCTTCAGCTATGGGTGTTGTTTGTTGTTCGTTCGTCCTCTTCTATTGCCATTTGGTTTGCTTACCCGTGTTGCCTCTGTTTGGGCTTTGGGTAGGTGAGGGGCCATCAGGTGGTGGCACCTTTATGAAAAATGGTAGTTTAGGAGGTGTCGTTGATGTTTGACTAGCTTGTTGTGGCACCTTGATGATGAAAATTTTCTTTGCAGTTGTGGTCGATGCATCATGCCAGTTTAACGTCTTAGTGGACGATTGCAGTGGTACTTTGACCACAAAGGATGTCTTCAGTGCTTGGGATTGTGTTGAATCTTTCCAGTTTAACATCTTAGCGAATGTCTGAGGTGGTGGTACTTTGACCGCGAGAGGTGTCATCGGTGATCTAGGTAGCACCTTGATGACAATGGGAGGCCTCTTATTCATGGAGGCGGAGGGGATTGTTGCCTTACTGGGAGGCACACAGATCACAAAAGGTTTCCACATAGGTTTAGGCTTACTATCTATGCCAATGGAGTTTATGACATAGGAGGCATCGTCTGTGCTGGGTTGATTTATGGTGTTGACATTCAGTTGGCCCCATTCTATCATTGCTTGTAGATTATCCTATAACGCATGATAGGTGTCGGTGGTGTGACCAGAAATCTAGTGGTAGTGACAGAATTGGTCTAACTTGAAGTGTCGTGGGACTGGGGGCTCATTTGGTGCTGCTAAGGTGGGGTTCCTTAGTAGCTCACAGTACCTGTCATGTCTTCGGCGAGCATTCTCTGCTATTTTTTTGTATTGGATTTGCCTGGTTTTGAGGAGTTGCTCTAGTAGTTCAGAGGGTCGCGTGGGTAGTAGCGTATACTTAGAGCGATCCTTGCGCTAAAAGTTGGGCCTTGAGGTGGCCATTTTCATTATGGTCAGGTTGGTAATGATGTTTGTGATTTTTGTGCTTGTGGCTATAGTTGGTGTTGTTGTCCGTTGCTTGGCAACATGTTGGTTCTTGTAAGCCACATAGGTGGGATCATTACTGGTTTGTGCAGCTTGTTCAATGTTCTTGATCTACGTGAAGGCTTGGCTCAAAATTTGAGTGCTTAGGTAGTATAGTTTTGACTTAATGAAGTCATTCACGGCTCCCTTCAGAATCGTAAGAAAATACATTTCAGGGATGGGCTCATGAAGTTCGTTAAGGGCTGCGCTCCATCATTGAATGAACTTCTGCATAGGTTCTACTGGCGCTTGTTTCACCTGTATCAAAGTGTTTAGTGTGGCCTCAGGCTTGAGGTTGTACTTAAACTAGGTGACTAATTGATGTAACAAATCCTCCATAGAGGATATGGAGTTACGTGGTAGGGCTCAGTACCAGTCTAAGGCACTGTTCATTAGGGACATGGCAAACATGCGTAGGATTGCGTGGGGCCAAGCTTGAAGCAATAGGGTCTCTGATCGGAATATTACCAAGTGAGCGTTCGGGTCTCCCTTCCTGTTGTACTTGGTTAACTGTGGGAGTATGATTCCCTTAGGTAAAGCTAAGGGTGGCACTGAAGAGTTAATTGGATCATTGTGGTAGAAGTCTAGTACTTTAACTACTTCGGTGTTGGTGGTTTTGAGGTGCTTTACCTCGTCAGCTAACACTTGCATCCATTATTTTTCTTCTACCCACTTTTAAGTGGTAGGCAGATTAGTTGGTTGGGGAGATTGTTGGGTTGTCATTTGTTACTGTGGAGCAACATTCAAAGTTGTGGTTGCGGGGTGTGGCACATTGAAGTGAGTGGGTTGTTGAATGAGGGGTATGGTTCCTTGCCTAGCCACAAACTATGAAGTGACACCCTGGATGTGTGGAGCTGAAGTGATGAAAGGGGCCCCATGTGTTTGTACATGTGGTATGTACTGGGTGGAGATGGATGTGGGTAATCTTTGTCGGGATACTGGTGCTTGTGTGCTCATTAACACTTGGTGAGCGACCGTCTATCCCATGCGAGGGTGGAATGATGGATTCATGTAGGCATGGGAAGTGAAGGTGTAATATGAATCCTCATGTTCAAATTGTGCCACGAAGTCATCTTCCTCGTCTTGGTTTTTGGGTTCCTTAGTGAGTCACCATGAGTTTTGGCTTCTTACCATAAGGAGCTAGGAGATGAGTCAGTGCTGGGGCTCAGAAAGGAGGATGATATCATATATGGAGGGAGTGAATTCATGACCCCCCATGTATATGCTCTCAAAGTTTCATTTCGCTTACTGTTCTGTGGTGTCAAGGGGAAGGTTGGCCTAAATCTTCACACAGATAAAGTTGTATTGTTCCTATGTGAGGATTACGAAGGTGCGTGCATTAGAATTCTGAAATGACTCCATGGTGATATGCGACGGGGCAATGTACGGGCTAGCTAACAAGTGTTGAGTGTGTTTCAGGCTAAGTGTGCAGTGTGTGCAGCGTATGGTCAAGGTTGAGTGTGCAGCATGACCAGCTTGCAACATGTGCAAAAGATTTTCTAAGTGTAAAACTGCAATCTGAGCAAACTGTAGCGTGAGAAAACTACAACGTGAGAAAAATGCAGCATGAGAAAATTGTAGCAAAAGCAAACTGCAGCATGAGCAAACTGCAGTGTGAGTAAACTGCAGCGTGAGAAAACTACAGCGTGAGCAAACTGCAGCGTGAGCAAACGGTAGCATGAGCAAATGACAGCATGAGCAAACTGCAACATGAGCAAACTGCAGCGTGAGTAAACTACAACATGAACAAAAAAATTTCTAAGTGTAAAACTGTAGCGTGAGCAAAAAATTTTTAAAGTGTAAAACTGCGGCATGAGCAAAAATTTTCTAAGTGTAAAACTACAGTGTGAGCAAAAAATTTTCCAAGTGTAAAAATGCAGCGTGAGTAAGTTGGGTACAACGTGAGAAAACTGTAGCATGAGCAAGAAATTTTCTAAGTGTAAAACTGCAGCATGAGCAAAAAATTTTCTAAGTGGGCAAACTGCAGCGTGAGTAAATTGCAGCATGAGTAAACTGTAGCGTGAGTAATTGTAGCATTAGCAACTGCAGCGTGAGTAAACTAGGTACAACATCTAAAGCTAAGGCATAGTGTCTGGACGCTGAGAACAAGGTAGAGTAGGAATGCTAACACTGACAGCAATGTGTGAACGCTGGATCTGGGATGCTAAGAAGTGGATATAATAGAGAAAGGGCCCTCCTTCTAGCACCATTTACTGTACTGTCTGAAATCGTCGACGTAAGGGTGGAAGAAAAACGAATGCCTAAAGATCTCCAGAGAGATTTAGCAGACCCTGCCTTCGCATGAGGGCAAGCTGGAAATAAATAAAGGCAGAGTGCCTTGGATGGTCTGCACGTAGATCAAATAAGGACTTCCCCTAGAGTATGCAATGGCAATGCGCCGAGTTATTGTAAACAAATGTAAACAAATGCAAACGTAAACGTGGACAAGCGCAAACAAATTGTAAATAGTGTAAACAGAAAATAATGTAAACTGTAAATATGATTGGCAAAAATGTAATTGTTTGTATTGATTAACAATTACAAAGAAGTGCATCGGTCAGACTGCAGTTGCAGAATGATTGTAAGGTAGACGTTTAGCCTCGATGTGAATGGATGCTGGGGAACATAGGTTTTTGGTTGCAGGTTCTGCAGCATGATCAAGATTTCCCTTTCTCAACATAACCAAGACTGATGCCCATCGTATGAGATTGATGCCCAGAATGTTCAGCATACAAAATGTACAGGATGATCCGTGATTAAATTTGCCAACCCCGATCTAGTGGAAAATCAGGGTATTTATATGGTTTTGATGTGTGGGATACAGATCAGGCGATGCATGTGACCGTTTTGACCGAAATGCATAGAATTTTTTACAATGTACAGTGTAGCGTCCAAGATCTCTTACGTTGGCGTGCGTAATGCCCAGCGTAAGAACTTGAAACACTAAAAAAATAAAAAAAATGTCAAAAGTGCAACAAATGTTAATGTATAAGCATGGATCTGGGTGTTTGGTCTCCAGATCTGTAGATCTATGCTGGTCTTAGCATCTGGTGTCTAGTTTCCTAGGGTGTCAGCATGACCAGCGTCCCAGGGTGTCAGCGTGACCATCGTCCCAGGGTGTCAGCGTGACCATCGTCCCAAGGTGTCAGCGTGACTATCAACCTGTCCAATGTTTATGATGCATTTTGAGCCCATTTTTGACCTATGAGACCCATTTTCGAAGTGGATCTCCATGCCTAAGGTCTAGAGGGTGCTACTTGTCAAGTTTGAGCTCATTCAGAGGCTTTTTTGGCTTTGTTTTGGTTGGTGACGTTGATCCTTACGCTGTTGGAAGCATGTCAGCATGACTAACAGCAAATGACCTGAAAACAATGCATTTTGAACCCATTTTTGACCTATGAAACCTATTTTTAGAGTGGATCTGCATGTCATGGGTCATGAGGATTCTATGTGCCAAATTTGGGCTGATTTGGATGTTGTTTTGGCCCTGTTTTGGTTGATGACGCTGATCCTTACGTTGCTGGAAGCATGTCAGCGTGACTAACAACGAATGACTTGAAAATAGTGCATTTTGAACCCATTTTTGACCTGTGAGACCTGTTTTCAGAGTGGATCTGCATGGCATGGGTCATGAGGATTATTTGTGCCAAATTTGGGCTTATTTGGATGTCTTTTTGGCCCTATTTTATTTGATGATGCTGAGCCTTATGCTGCACAGCATGTCAACGTG
The DNA here is from genome assembly GCA_015680685.1 of Gnetum montanum. Taxonomy (NCBI): domain Eukaryota; kingdom Viridiplantae; phylum Streptophyta; class Gnetopsida; order Gnetales; family Gnetaceae; genus Gnetum; species Gnetum montanum. Next base: position 232,980 of record MNCI01036805.1, read on the forward strand.
ACTAACAGCGAATGACCTGAAAACAGTGCATTTTGAACCCATTTTTGACCTATGAGACCCATTTTCAGAGTGTATCTACATGACATGGGTCATGAGGGTTCTGTTTGCCAAATTTGGGCTAATTTTGATGTTGTTTTGGCCCTGTTTTGGTTGATGACGCTGAGCCTTACGCTGCTAGAAGCATGTCAGCGTGACTAACAACGAATAACCTGAAAATAGTGCATTTTGAACCCATTTTTGACCTATGAGACCCATTTTCAGAGTGGATCTACATGCCATGGGTCATGAGGGTTCTATGTGCCAAATTTGGGCTGATTTGGATGTTGTTTTTACCCTGTTTTGGTTGATGATGCTGAGCCTTACGCTGTGCAGCATCAGAAAAGTAACCTCAACGTCACCAATTGAAAACACCTCATTTAAGGCCCAAATTTTGATTTTTTGGAGGCTAGGACCTGCTAGGGACCTTGGTGAAGGTCATGGGGGGTCCTTGTGCTTGATTTTGGCCTATTTTAACTTAGTTTCGGGGCTCCAAAAGTTGGTAACGCTAAGCCTTACGTTGAGCAGCGTAAGAAAATGTAGCCAAATTATACTTAGTCAAAACCAAGCATTTTGAGCTCGAAAATTTTGATTCTGAATGCCAGAAGTTGATGCAGCTGCCCATGGGCCCTGGGGGACCTTTTCTATTGAATCGTGAACCATCGGGGGTTGTTTCGGAGGCCTCCAAGTTTGGTCATTCTGTACTCATGCTTGGGTAGCCACATGACTTAGCTTGAATCTTGTTTGAAAGTGCTAGGTCAAAATTTTGTGGTGTTTTCAAATGGTAGAGAGGTAGCATGTTCTCGTTAGGAGCTTGACCTCTCTCTCCTTCTCGTAGATGACACATGGTAAGCATGTGAATAGCATGTGACAATCATGAATAGTGTGGCTAATGGTAGAATAGATCTCTCTCTCTCTACTCTCTTCATGATGGCTATGAGTAGTGTTAGCTATAGTAGTATCTATGATGATGAGATGGCATGAACCAGTGGTAGTAGCCGGGGATCAAGGAAAAGTTTAAATTTACTAGGTACTTACTATATTTTCATAAAGTCTTGAAATTCAAGACAGTTATTCAATTTAAATTCTCCTAACTTTCTAGTTTGATTTATTATTATTTTTGAATGTCACATAGCCCTCTCCAGCTGAGACTATTCCTGGGTTCCCATACCCATACGGGAGGTGCCCTAGGCAATAGTCTCCCTAAACAAATTTTTTTTCTAGATGTTGGTGTATCCAAAATTTATGCATCAACACCTTTTTGGTGCTAGAAGGAGAACTATTTTTCAACATTTTTTTTGCATTTCTATTTCCCAAAATATCTACTTTTTATTTTTTTCCTATTCCTATTTTGTTTTTATTTATCAAAAATTTCATTTTCCTTGTTTCTATTCTCCATCATCTACTTTACAGTTTCTCAATCTCTATTTTTCCTATTTTAGTTTCTTTGTTTAAATTTCCTATTTTAGTTTTCTATCTTGGTGACAATCATTTATTTCTAATTACTATTCAGTTTTTGCAATCTAAAAATTTTTATTTTTCAATCTTTGAAATATTTTATTTTCTAGTTTTAGTTACCTAAACATTTATTGGCTTGTTTCTGATATTGGTTCTATTTAACAGTCGCCTATTTTTGATTTTATTGCTCTATTTTAGTTTCATTTTCAAGTCACCAAATTTATACTCTAGCAATTCTTACCTCAACCCCGACTTTAGTAAGGTGGTTTTTATTAATTATTCAATTTTAAATTTACTTTTCTGAAATTTTTTCATTTCATTACTTTTCTTTTAAAGTTTATATATATTGCAATTTCAATTTTCCTTTTAAAGATAAAAATATAAAAATAAGGTATGTAAATGTTTTTTTGTCTTATTTAATTTTTTAGTTTATTAGCATTTTACATTTCCAGTTTTTTTTTTTTGTTTTATGAGTGAACCTTCATCCCAACAAAGGGCTTCTACCTCTACCCCTAACTGACCAACTACCTGTCGCTTTACTTTAAGAAAGCAACAAGCTTTACCATTTCTAAGTTCTATTCCTAGAAGGACTTGGACTAAGATGACAATTAATCAACCCCCAGCTCCCTTGGTGAGCAACCCCTTCAACTTCAACAACTACCATGATATTCCAAAATCTTTCTAGAACATAATTTTTTTTTTGATCCCACAACCTCTACTAGTAATGCTCACCAACATATACAATGTTTTGAAACCTTACTAGGCATTCATAACATTGTACAAAATGATGTAGCATGTAGGGTGTTTGTGAAAACTTTTAGGAGCAAAGCCACTTGATGGTTTTTTATGCTCCTTAATGCCTCCATTGTTTCATGGAAAGAATTTAAAAATAAGTTCTTACTTTAGTTTAACATGTTCACTAGCTTGGCCATAACATCAAGCAATTTCACAAGCATAAGAAAACTACATTGGAAAAATGTCTGAGATTACAACCTAAGATTCCTCCATTAACTTGCCTATGTTTCAAATGAGATGTGTTTGCAACCTAATGGTATCCTCAGTTTCTACCTCTCTACCATTGATCCATTCTTCACCTATGCCATCAAGTCTGATCTTAACATAATAGAAATATAGGGAGTAATGGCTAAAGCTATCGAGTTAGAACAAATTACCCTCATGAATAGCATTCAAACCCAATTTGGGATGATGAGCATCAATAATCCTATGCAATCTAGTCATCTACCTTTACCAACTTTCCCAATGACCAATACTATGTTTTAAACTTCCACTCCCCTTCAAATGACTCAACCTATAGATAGCTATTTTTAGGGCCCCACATCTTCTTCATTTCTACCATCCAACACTAGTTTGAATGATGACCAATCGAAAGCCTTAATCCAATCCATTGTAAACCCAAATGGGATATCCAATCTTGTTGGATCTACAACTCAAAATCAAATGACCTAGATATTAACTTCACTTCAAAAAATTTCAAATGAAGTAGTTGAACTAAAGTGAAACAACAAGAAGGTTCCTATACAATTTGAAAAGCCAAGTATGTCAACTAATGACGATTATTGTCATCTCCATAACACTAGGCAACATTCTAAGAAAACTTGTCCTCAATTTTAGCATTATATGATGACAATGCCCAAAGTCAACAAAATGGAAAACCCTGAATTATGGTCCTTAATGTACCTCATGAAACAAAAAATAAAGAGGTTCCCTTATTGGAACAAGTTATGGTAAGTGATTTGAACCCACATAACACTTGTCATCATAGACTTAGTGAAATTATGAACACCACACAACAACAAATTAGGAATGATCCTTATACATCTTCAAACAATAGAGTTCCTAATCAAAATAGCTTGAATAATCAAATTGGATCATGCTAAGAAAATGCCCCACAATGACCAAATCCCCCTTCTATACTTAAAAGAGCCCCACCTCAACAAGAAGCCAAAGACATATATAAGACTTATGATCTAGTTGAGAATTTGAAAAGAGTTAAAGCCAACATCTTGATGTATGATCTCCTATGCTTTAATGAAATGAAAGAGGTGATTCAAAAGATAGTTCATACACTTGAAACTGATAAAGAAAAATCCCCAACACCCAAAAGGAAAGTTCACTTCACAAAAAGTCCTAACACATTATCAATACAAAATGCAAATAATTCCATGTCAGGCAAGAAAGATAAACCTCCTTTCTTAACAACTTTGATTATTTTAGGAAAGAATGTCCATAATTTTTTAATGGATTGTAGTGCAATTGTTAGTGTCATGCCACTTGAGGTATGTAAGACCTTAGGAGCATAAATGATACCACAAATGAAAAGTGTGATTCAATTCGATGGATTTAATGTACCTATAGTGGAGTCATTAAAAGGAGTGAAAGTACAACTTAAATAATACCATAAATTTACATGTTACATGGATATCTTAGTAGTTGACATGTTATCCACTTATGGTGTGCTCTTATCTAGAACTTTTGGAGCCAAGTTTGGGGGCTTCTTTAGGTCAGATTTCATAGAACTATTAATCCCTATCAAAGGAAAATCTAAATATATGGTCATACCAAGAGAGCCTTTCTATAACCAAGTAGTTACAACCTTTGATTAGCAAAATCAATATTTGGAAAATCAAAACACTAACCTTTATATTGAAGTTATTGAGGTTGAGCATGAAGAACATGTTATAAATGACCATGTGAGTAAAATTACAAAAATAAATCCTTTTCTCATATAGATTCCACCCAATCCTATCAAACTTCTAGAGAAGGTGAAGAAATCTATGAAGATACCTTGCCTTATCATCAGCATGATGGAAAGGGATTTCTTCTGGGTGACTTGCCACCTTAGAAGAGGACAAAGATATAAACGAGATCCTATCCCTTAAAACATTAGAAGGTGTGCTAGATTTTGATGACATATCCATTGAACATATTCCTAAAGAAGTTGTATTCAATGGCCTACAAAGACTTAGACCTATTAGACCTAAGATTGAAACTCATATGAAAGAAGAACTTAATGAACTTCTAGGATCTAAAATTATTCATCTTATGAAATATTCAAATTTAGTGCCTGAGAGAAAACAAACAAGAAAATTATGATTATGTCTTGATTTTTGTAATCTCAGTCATCAACAAATTGTTGAAAAATAGTTTGATAAGAAATATGTAGGTAAAGTCTTTAAAATAGGAGATCGAGCCCTAAAAAGAGATGGAGAATTTGGTCAAACAAGTCCTCGA
>MNCI01036805.1:238001-249175 GCA_015680685.1 Gnetum montanum
GATTTGTGTTTCTCATATGATTTTAATAATTATTATGGTCTCTTGGGTTACTAGGCATTGGATCATCATAACACCATTCAAAAATAATGCTTTATATGATATATCCCATTACTAAAATCTCGTTTATATTATATATTTCAATAATGCTATGATTCTTCCAAGTCTATTTCAAGGTTTTAGTTTTATTTGTTATGTTGGATTGTGGAGGATAGGATTTGTGCTAATTTATCATCTAATCATCATGATCATGTGAATGTAGGATATGTGATGTTGGAGAATGGTTAGCCGTAATCACTAAGTGACCTTGGAAAATGCCTCTCTCCATCTCATAGGATCCATCCCTCAAGTGTGATGATCCATGGCTATTTCATGAATAATGGGGTGAAATATGTTCATCTCCACTTGAGAGCCCTTAGCCACCCAGGAAACCTACTATGATGCTATCTAGATAGTAATTAAAAGGCACATGCACGAGGGTTGAACTGCACCATGGAAAAAGTTCCAAAAAGACTGTGTTCTTTGGTAGTGTAACTAATTAGCTAGACTCATGTTGGAATTCCTACCTTAAAGATGAACTTCACAATGAGCAAAGTTTCCTTAAGAAAAATACCCAAAAAAAAAAGATAGAATGAGGACCATGTTCATTGGCAGTGTAATAATTTCATGAGTGTGATGTGGTTTAGTAGCAATCCTCACCCTAGCCTCCATTCCCCTTTTAAACCTATCTCCCCTAAATTTAAAAAAAAAAAAGCAAATAATTTCTTTTCACCCATTCCTTTTTTGAATGTCAGCCCAAAAAAATAAAAAAGAAAAGAGTCCCAAGGAAAAATTCAAAAGTTGTGACTAGCTATGATTTAAGATAAGCCTATCCTCCTCATTAAGTTTGGCATAAGTCTTGTACTCAAAGTAGTCTACATACTTTTGAATTTTACCTTGTGAGAAGATTGAGAATGAGATTTTAATTATATTCCTTAATTATATATATATGTATATATATAGTTAAATTTATGACTTATAAAGAGTATATGTTTTGATCTTGATTAAATAATATGGTGTGGTAAAAGTGGCCCATGTTTAGTTCTCTCTTGATTATATGGCTATTTTAATCATGTTTAGATTAGTATAGTTGTTTTCAAATTTCAAGTTATCTCTTTTTTGTGATCTTTTCGATTCTTTACCTCTTGCATTCCCTTTTAAAATTTCTATGGTTTTGTTATTTCTTGCACTTGCATGCAATTATTAGTTTGGGGGCTAAGTGTTGATACCAACATCTCCCATGGTATCACACACAACCATGATCAGAAACATGTTTTAGGTTATCATTTGAGAAAGTTTGAATTACCCTTTACAAAAACATAGATAGTGTACATGTTAGTACATTATGATAAATCAAATAAATAGTCAATGAGATGGAGAAAGACACTATTAAATCATAAAGGTTTTTTTCACTTTATTACAATTTAAAATATGTAGTAATTCCCATTTAGACATGTTAGTGTTATATTACACTCCAAAAAGATCCTAATAACACTAGAGAAAACCTTATAGGATAGAGATCTATCTTGTTATGTTATGTGGTGCTAAATGTTGGATTTTAAAATGCATCATGGTAAACAAATGTGTGAAAATAATGCAAATGCTTAGATAGATATTAAATATTACTAAATAAAGCAAATTTCATACTACACATATTAGAGGAAGACTTAGTGAAGTCAATCATCTATAAGTAACAAGAATAGGATATTAGATATTTTAGATATATTCAAAGAAAATTATGTAGTAATTTATAGTTTCAAAAAATTCATCTAAAGAAAAACCAAAAAAAAAATCAGAACTCCCACCTCCATTGTGCATTCTTTCCCATAGCTGCTTCCACTACACATTCTTGCATTCTTGCACAGCATAGTAGTCTTTAACAACATCCACATGATCATTTCTGCTTCAGCATCAGTATTATGTTATCTCCTCAGGATGAGGTCACAAAAAATCGTGATGGTAGTTATGCTAGTCATGGGTTGGTGGTGTTGATCGTGGCGAGAGTTATGTGTAGTCGTGGCAAGAGTTATATGTAGTAGTGGTAAACAAGATGTGCATCAGTGGTAACCAATGCAACGTGGGCATTTAGGCATGCACCAAAATTGTAGTAGGGGTAGCTATAAAAGAGAGCCTGTAACCACCAATGTGGTGGGTTTAGAGCCTCCTATCTCTTTGGAGTAGGGGCAGATCTCAAGTCTCAAAGAACCAACGTCAGCAGAGGCGGCCTATCTTAGCCAACTGGTGGTAGCAGTGGTGCGTGGGTCTCCACAAACCAGTAGAGTACAATAGGGAAATGACATCTTCAGGCCTCCTTCTCTCCTAGTATCATGGGTAGCATCAATAGGAGCCATTAGCAATGGAAAGGCAACCTCTATGAGGTAGTAGTTGGATAGGCAACCTCTCAGCACTAGAGGCAAACGATGCACACAAGCTATGGGAGTGACATGCATGACATGTTAACGCATCATTAGCAATGTGCAACAGAAAATGCGCATGACGGTAGGCGGCCTCCTAAGGTAGTGACAATGATCTTGCAGAAGCTAGGCATGACATTAGATAATGAATGGTGCTATAGGCGACAGGCATGGTGTGTGTTAGAAGCTTTGATGATGGTAAGTTCTCCCAGAGGTTTTTTGCCAACAACAGCAATGCATAGGAGCTCAGACAGTAGCAGCAGTAGTGTGCATGGCTAGTGGAATGATGGGGGATCTCTCTCTCTCCTTTCTCTTAGTAGTAGTGGTGTGTAGGGCAAGGTAGTGCATGAGGCATCAACAACGATGGTGGAGCATGGCAAAACAATAGCAATAACTCCAAACTGCACACTGTATGTCATAGCTGTAGTGTGTAAGAGGTCTCCTTCTTAGTAATAGGATTCTAGGGTTCTATGCCAACAGTGGCAGGGAATCAGCATGTTTTTGTAATGGGCTTGATCTCTCTCTCCCTCTCCTAGGCAGTACGTGGCAAGCACACAAATGACACATGACAAACACGAATTGTGGTGGATGATGGTGGAATAGATCTCTCTCTCTTCTCTCTTCACGACGACTATGAAAAGTGTCAGCTATGGTAGCATCCATAATGATGAGATGGCATAGACTAACTATAGCAAGTGGAGACCAGGGAAAAGTTTAAATTTACTAGTTATTTACTGTATTTTCATGAAGTCTTAAAATTCAAGATAGTTATTCAATTTAAATTCTCCCAACTTTCTAATTTGATTTACTATTTTTTTGAATGTCACATAGCCCTCTCTAGTTGAGACTATTCCTAGGTTTCCATACCCATATGGGAGGCACCCTAGGTAATAGTTTCCCTAAATGAGTTTTTTTTGGCTGTTAGTGCATTCAAAATTTATGCATCAATAGACATATGCTTCAAAATATGCATTGCGAGTAGTGTTAACTCAACTCAATGATTAGAAATAACCTTATTATTTACATTGCACAAATAGAAGCATCATTGGAGCATAACTCAATTATACCACCATAGAGAAGGAGCTTATGGTTGTGGTATACATGCTTGAAAAATTCAAATACTATGTTCTTGGGTATCTTATTTATATCCATAGTGATCATAGTGCTATTAGGTTTTTGATGAATAAACTAGTGGTAAGTTTGAGAGTGATAAGATGACTGGTTATCTTGTAAGAATTAGACATTACAATAATTGATAAGAAGAGAATTGAAAATATTGTAATTGATCACCTATCAAGATTAAGATGGGAATCCCAAGGAAATGAAGAACAACTATTAGACCAAGTTTCCAAAAAAATGTTTATTCACAAAGACAGTAATGGTTGCAAATTCAACAGTGAAGTCATGGATTATTGATTACATGACATATCCCTGCTACTCCCATTCCACCTTACTATTATATACAATCATACTTTGATGGTTTCATATAATATAGTGTTATTTTCTTATTAAAAAATACTAACATGTATGTTTTGAAAGATATGTATGTTTTACATTCAACTCCTTGATTGCTTACAAACACTTGTAGGTGTGGTTATACATGGACACTAAGGGTTGGAACTTGCTTTGGAAAGGACTAACTTGTATAACTCTTGTGCTTTATACTTGATGACCAATTTCACATTATCTTATGCCTTCAAAACACTTATGCATTTATTATTACTTTCTTATATACTCATCTTCAATCATATATTTGACAATTTTTATCAACCATCTCCTATAAAGCTTAATCAACTTTTCTTTCTCAAAATTCCTTCCTTTATACATCTTTTGATGACAAATTCTTACGTTCTAAGCATCACCCATGAATAAGAACCCTTTGGACCATCTCTATACCTTCCAGAATATCCATTTTACTCAATTTTTCCATAACAAATTGCTCAAAATATTGAAAATTTTCACGATGACATCACAAATATGATGTATGAGGTCTTAAGATTTTACATCTACAATGTTGTATCTATGATGTCACACTCATAAAAACTATACATATGCATGAGGAGTTAGAAATTTTTTCATTTTCTCATTCAATGCCTAGGAAGTTCATGCTATTTCTCTATCCTTTGAACTTCCAAGAGTCATATCTTCCTCATCAAAACTTTGATTTGAGATATTTTCATTTCCACTTGCTCCTAGAGTGACCAACATAGTCATGGTGGAGAATACTATGCATAGTTGTGTGATTTGCATCGAAATTTTCTTTCGCCTGGAAGAACAAAAAAAGGATAAGAACAATAAGGAATAATTATATTATAAACTAAAGAAACTTAATAATTCTTCCCAATAAACCATTCAAACATACGATTGATAAGAAATTAGCAATTATGATGGGTTATAAAACCTAAAATTATTTGTAAACATTAGGAACTTCTTCAACTAAGGATTTTTCCAAATTTTTTCAAACTCTGTAGTCTCAATAAGAACTAAAAAGTAATAATAAGAAATAATATTAATCAAACCCAAGAACTTGAAAAAGGATTATGAACAATTGGGGACTTTTATGAAATCCTTAGGTGATCTTAAAAGAATTCTTTATGATTGTAGATGTCTCCTAAGAGACCTACAATAGAATGATTATCATAACATAGGGGATAGAGACCTAGAGGAAGAGGACAAATTAGAGAATAAACTCCACTTGTAGAGAAAGAGGCTTAGTCCTATAGCATCTAGTAGCCAACACCTACGATAAGACAATCCATGTAGTTAAAAGCTAAAGCATCACCTACTTGAGAGCAAGGACAATGCCTCACGTTGTTAGATGAGTGTCTTCAAGCAATTCAAGAAAATTCTATCTTGTCCACTGTCATAGTGAAACTAAAATTTGAACCATTCATGGAGTTTCCTCCTACTAAAGTCTGCGAACAACTTCAAGCCTCTCCTTTATGACCTATAGTTTCATGCAATGATGAATGGTACATGGGATAAGTGTACCAATTCTAGAAGAATGTGCAAGATGATGCTACAATTAAAATAGAAGAAATCATAGTACCCTATGTAGTCAAGGTGATAGCCAAGGTACTTAACATTCTAAATATCAGAGCCAACATTGCACAAATCTCTACAAGGTCCAACACAAAGGCAAGACAACTATGGCTACAAAGGGCCTATGGAACAAGTGAGAAAGAATACAACAAATTATCTACAGCTAAAAAAATCTATTTCAAAATTGGGACATATCATTTATTCTCAACAAAGAGGCTAAATAGAATTTCTACCTATGCTACTAGGGGAAGCATCATTCTCATGGGGAAATTCCAAGCTAACATTGCTCATTTATTATTCTTGGAAATCCAAAAAAGATTTGAGAAGAAAAAGGTAGGAAAGCTCATTCTACCATTCCCTTGCCTTATCAAAAGACTATGTTAATAAGTAATAATTCTAGGTTACACAAATAATGTTCTCTGCAAACCCAAGAATGCCTTATATGTTAAAATTTCAAAACTAATGCCTTCAAAGAAAGATCAATTGAAGAAGCTAGCAGGCATTAAAGAAGCAACTAGATCTACACTAGCATGAAGAATCTTAGCCTCGAGACAAAAACAAGCAAGACACAATGGGTCAACATTGGCAGTTAATAGACCATGACCAAGCACTCCTCCAATAGAGCAAGATTATCAATCTTCAACAAGTCATTTGTAAAAAATTGCCAAAATAATAAGTTAGGAAGGTCGAGAGGTCACTACTATGTATAGAGGAAGAGACAATTTAAGAAAACTTGTGATATCAACAAGACCTACAAGTGGTCAGATCTCATTACAAATAAAAGGGAATGAAGACTATGCACAAAAGATATCTAGAAATGCTACATTCTTTCAAGTAATGTTAGAGATGGTAGAAAGAGCCATAGTAGTGGTTATCCAACATCATGATGTAGTAGGAGTTGCAAAAGTTATTACAAATCATATTAAGGAATCTTTCAATATTTTTTTGTATCACCAACTAATCTTACTAGAGCAAAAGATGTAGAAACCATAGTTCAAACATCCATGGTCCTAAAAGAGCATGAAGACATATTAGACTGACTGCTGTAAATTGAATAAATAATGTAAAATCTTGTTAATACACATTTTTGTGAAAATTAATACATTTCTATTATATATTATTTGATTAATATTTTAATTAATATTTAATTTAATTTAATTAATATAATATATTATATAAAAACATTATATATAATTATATATATATTATGTAAACATTGTAAATATATATTATATAAACAGTATATATATAAACATTATATATGATTATATGTATAGACTATATAACCGTTATAGATATTAGAATTAGGGCAATGACCACTTCGAGTCAACACTCTCCTTCACATCCATCACGTCGGCCCGGCGTGAAGAAGCGCCTGCACCCACACATGTTCTCGCTTTTTGTGTTGTTTTTGTTGTGGCAGGGTCAGCCAGCAGAAGCAGCGACAAGTTACTGTAGCACTCAAAGAGTCAAGTGGATTACTTGCTGGGTAGCAATCCGCAGCTGAGCAAAGCCAGTTTTCTCTGTCAAAGTTTACAGCGGGGTTGCAGAATCTGCAATTCTATGCCAGTATCACAATCAGAGGTTCACACTTTTAGCTCCTACACGTAACTCCAGACCACTGCCCATGCCCATGCACCAGGGGTTCCACTACTTAGACTTGGAGCAATGCAGTGAAATTTCCAGCTTACATGTTGCAACAACCTTCGCGGTACCCTTGGCCCGAGAGCGATTGGCTTAAAAAGAAGGTCTATAAAGGTGGCACCCACTAGAATCCCATTCACGAAAATTAATTCCTTGTTCTCACAGTATTTTGAGTTGTTGAGAATGGATCTTGAGGTTGAAGAGTTGAAGATGGTAACATCCCTTCAATCAGGAGAGCTCCTGGTTTTCATCATGAATAAAAGGGATAATCACTTGAACTCTATATGCGCCAGATTCCGGATAAATTTTGACGAACTGTTCGCGTCAAATTCGGGAGCATGTACAGAAGCGCATTAAATTCGCAATGGGTACCTATTTCATAATTTCCAAAGAAATTTTGTCTGGATTTCCAAAGAAATTTTGTCTGGATTTGTATATATACATTGAAATGGTGGCCTTGCCTTGCCTTGCACATATACATTGAAATGGTCGCCTTGCCTTGCCTTACCTCGCCTGGCCTCGTAATGGTCTTGAAATATTCTTGCCTTTTTAGTTCTTGCAATGTCTGCATTTTGCATTAAAATCTTACATATCTTCTCCTGTTGAAACGAGTACGAATGAATAAACAAACCTGTTAAGTGGAACGCAGGCAATCAAGATTCATGGCATCGGCATGAGACGGACCACAGAAAACGAGTACGAATGAATAAACAAACCCACGGAAATCACGAAAGGGTTACTATGCTAAACGAAGGCCGAAGGGGCAAGTATGGGTCATACGGAAATCAAGTTTTGGACCGGGCGTGCGAGTAAAACATTGCATTTGCTTGGATTCGCCTGTCTTTGGGAGCGTCAAAGGTTCCGCCATGACTCACACATTCCCGCGTGTTTATTGTTCATTGCTGGTTTTTGCTCTTTTTGCTGAAAAAAGAAAAAACAAAAACAAAACAGGGTCATCGGCATGGGTCATTAGTCATGAACATGATGACGGATGGATGCCTAGTTCAACTTTTTGAAAAATCTGTTTGCTTATAAAGCAATGAAGCCCACCAGCATATGGGCAATGCTGGCCATTGGCCATGTGCAACCTCATGGTGCTCTGTTTTTACTTTCCTCTTCATCATGACTAGTGCCGATTTTCCAACCTCTTAAAGGTTTTCGATCATTATAGGTGAGGTGAGTTACTGGGGTGTGCCTAGTTCAACGTGGCCCTATGGCACTACTCACCGGTAGTCCTTAGGGTGGTAGTTGTTGAACAAAAGTACCAGTAGACCTGATTTGTTATAACTTTGGTTGAGGCTTGAGGCTTAATTTCATTTTTGGAAATATTGGATTGAGTAACAAAAGGGTTTCATTTTATTGCTGTCATTTTGGTTGTTGCAGAGATTATATGTTTGGCCAGATTATAGAAAGGAAATGGATTAAATAGCCTCCATACCTTTGCAAATTTTCTTGCTTTAGTTTAATGGTGATATTGCAATCTTCTGTGCAATTTTTAAGCATTAACAATATTTTGGATTTACATTGTACTTGTTCTATATTTTACAATGTATTTTTATGATATATGAGATTTAATTTTTTAAAAAACTAATATATTTAAATTTTCTCTATCATGTCCACCCATCCCCACTGTCTCTTGAGGCACATGTACCCAAACATGTTACAGATTCCTCGATTGATTGCTCCCTTCCACGAATTGGATTCTTTTGATACATAGCTTGAACTTGTTTCTTGCATTATATGATGCTCAAGTCCCAAAAATCTCTGTTACAGATTTGATGAAGCATTCCATCAAGCAGATTGGATCATAGTTGCCCGAAACGGGAAACGGCGCAACGTGACGGCAACGGCAACGCAACGGAAACGGCAAAAAATCAAGTTGTGAAAAAGAAACCAGCGTAACTTTAGCAATTTTTATATTTTAATAAAATTATGTGTGTGTTTCTTTGTTGATAGAACAACAATTTAAAATGCAATACAATATAATGATTTTTATATATAAAAATTTACAATATTTTTATTTATCGGTATCTAAGAACAATTACCCATTAGAAGTTGTAAAATAATTTATTTAAAAAATAAATATTTTTTAAATAAAATTAATAAAAAAACAAAAATATATATTAAGAACAACTTTGATCAATTTAGGCGTGGACTTTCGTAATTGGATTGCCCCCGGAAGTTTCCTTTTGTGGGCGTGAAATACATGTGAAATTTTCTGCATTTGCGTTTTCGCTACGCTGATTTGATGTTTTAATCTTTATCAGTTGATGGTGTCGATCTGGAAGCACAAAAACTTCATATTCAGAAATTTATAAAATTCAGGAAGGCACTGTAAAATATTCAGTCGTGTAATACAAAACCCAACTACGTGGTTTATTGTAAGCAAAACACAGGCGAAACGTCATAATTTTGCGTCTTAACCACTTCTTCGGTTGCCGTGATACCCAGGAAGGAAATCCTAATTCCTTTCTTTTAGGAACTTTAATCATTTANTCTAAGTGTATTTACACGTGTCCTGAGTTTAGTTCGGGATAGATGCAGTTGTTCAGAATAAAATCAAAAAATAAAATCAAAGGAAATGAAACCTGTCAAAAACGCAACGAAACGTCAAAGAAACGTTTCAGTCTGCCCAGAAACGTTTCGCCCAACAAGAGACGGTTACTGTTCATAAGAAACGGCGTTTTGAAACGGGATCCCGTTTCCGCAACGAAAAACGCGAAACGTTATGAATCCGTTGCGTTTCTGGCAACATAGGATTGGATGAGTATTGGATTATCACTTTGATGCTTTCTCTAGTAGCAGGAATTTGACGTGGATGTTGTGTGTTCTGGAAGATCAGAACTTCTTCTGCTAGATGATACAAACAGATTCCGGATAGCAGAATTGCACCATGCATCAATGATGAAGCCTTGGCATATCATACTGCCTTCTGAATATATTTGTGATTGCATCTCAGACGATGGTTGCTTCTTGTTTTTTCTTCTGAAGACTTATCCATCTACAGGTCAAGATCCAAGTAATAATGAAGACCATCATTCAAAACTGTGTGCCTCTACTGGTGAAGAACAACAAAGAATTAAGAAGCTTCATTTTCCGAAAATTTGGATCTATTTGTTGGGTGATACAATCTCTTTCCTTAAACGCATCTCACTGGATGTATCGTTGCAATATGTAACTGATTTGGAGATGAAGCTGGTGAATTATGGTCGTCTGAGACACCTTCTTGTATTTTCCAAGTTAAGGTCGGATGTGCTAAAGTCTTACATCCTGAATATGAGGTTAGTACTCCAGGTGCTGCAATTTAGGGAGCTGGTGAAAAGCAAGGCTGAGCAGGAAAGGCTGGATAACCTCGCAACTAGTGAAGGGTCTGTGATGTCGAGCCTTGCGTTGGAATATCTATGCCATATATATGACAAGTTTGCAGGCTCCCCAACAATGTGTCGAGATTCAGAGAGGAGTTTCAACTTTCACATATTGTTAAAGCCATCTTCCGTTGGAAGCAATGGGAAAGCCATCAGGGATAGGTGCAATTACTATATGAATTTACTTGTTAGTCACCTAAAAAAGGAAAAGGGAAAGGATTTCTGCAACTACAAAATCCATTTGCATACACAAATAGGTCCAGGTTGGGAAGATAAAATCTTCCCCCTTAAAACTCAGACATGGTCGGTAATGATCCACGAAGCATTTGAGTTTTCAAAATTGGTTTGATTGCACATACTCCGGACATTCTTTCGCAGCTTTAGAGATTTCTTGTTAATCCAAGACATCAAGGATGCCAAACCTGGTGGTTGCACCGAAACTAATGAATTGGTATCGAATTCTTCCATATCAACCTATTATTAACATAATTATTTTTAAACATTGTGAAGTATAAATAAGACATAATTATTTTTAAACATTGTGAAGTATAAATAAGACATTTAACTTTGTATCAGAGGGAAAAAGAAGAGTAATTAATACCCAAGCAAAAACCACATCATGTTGAAGTGAATTTTCCTTGAAAATTATTGAGAGAGGATTTTTTGAGCCTTA
>MNCI01036805.1:263316-282368 GCA_015680685.1 Gnetum montanum
AAATCAAAAAGAAGAAAAATCTTTAGAATCTATAAATCAATAACTAAGAATAGAAATAGGAATGAAAACAAGAAAGCAAAAATAGAAACAAAGAGTGCAAATCAACAAGAAAGAATAGAAAATTTGATATTTTTTAGAAACATAAAAGGGAAAATAGAGGTTAGGAAACTAGCCCTCCTTGTAGCGCCAAAAAGATGTTGATGTGTAAATTTTGGACATACCAACACTTTTGAAAACTTGTTTTAGGAGACTATTGCCGAGGGTGCCTCCCATATGGGTACAAAAACCCAAGAATAGTCTCAGCTTTAGAGGGCTATGTGACCCTTTTTCTTTTTTCTTTTAAAAAAGAAAACAATAGTAATAATAAATTAAACAAAACAACAAAAAATTTAAGTTAAATTTATTTAACCTTACGAGGATTCTGTAATGTTTGAAAACAATAAACTAAGTAAAAAAACTAAAAAATTAAAATTAGATATTTGTATAACTTTTGATTTAGTAAACAATACAAAGAAAAATTGAAATTTTATCTGGTGTCAATTGCCATCGGTGTGAGAGAAGCCACCATCAACCAACGTAATGGACTATCTGCCTCATTATCTGCCTACACATGGTTGGAAGAGAAGATTGCTTGCTAGTTGCTACACTGTTTGTGATTTGCTCTGCCACTAGTAGCAACTTGCATCACTGCTGCTACCATCCCTAGTAGTTCTGTGCACATGTGCTATGTGAAACATCTGATGCTACTACAAGTATCGTTGCTAGAACCGTTGGTGTTGTGCATCATGATCGTTGCTACTACTATCATTCAAAATTTTTCACAACTTCGAAAGGAGAGGAGACTGCCAAATATTGCTGCATATGCTATGGGAGAGACCAGAGGTGTTATCCTCTATCTGCCACTGTACCTACCATTAAAGAGGAGTCTTTCTTGAGATGCTTGATGCCCTGGCTCAGTCATAAATCTACCACCCCTTCAAAAGAAATAGAAGAGATGCAATAAATTTTCCAAGCTCCCAGTCCCAAATTGTCTCACAAGAATCCTAAACCACCATACATAACANTGGTGTTATTGGATATTGTGCAAGAGCCACTTGCTATTGCAATAGTAACTGAATTCTTAGACTTGTCTTTGATATTATGGACTTTGGCTAGGCATGAATGTCATGCTTGGTTAATTTTTTTTACTCTTATCATGTTTCCCAATGAGATATTGTTCACTTGATTGTGTGAAATTATTTTTTTTTTAAAAAAAAGAGATAACAACAAGAAAAGAGAAAAAAAGAGATAGTAGGGAAGGAGGTCAACTAGGCTAGCAAGGAGATTGGAGGGATAATCAAGGAATCTCCCATCTAGCAAGCCTTGATTACATGTATCAGATTTTTGGAATTCAGATGCTAGGGGCATGTTTGTCTTATTGCATAGCCTGATGAGATTCTAGGCCTGCAATTAAATTGGAGAACTTGTGGATATGTTAAAGATCCTTTGGTCCTCGTGTTAATGAGATTTTTTTTTTGTTTTTGCACTTTGATTCATTTTGTAGTTTTGTTTCTAGGAAAACTTAGTGTTCGTGTTTGGTTTTTAGCAAGTTGAGGTTATGGGTTTTGGTTTTTAGCAAGTTGAGGTTATGGGTTTTGGTTTTTAGCAAGTTGAGAGAATTAGGACTTTGGTGATCTTGGTGGTAGACTCATGGGATTGGTTTCTATTTTAGGGGTATAGGAGAAGTGTTATGTATGGTGGTTTAGGATTCTTGTGAGACAATTTGGGACTGGGAGCTTGGAAAATTTATTGCATCTCTTCTATTTCTTTTGAAGGGGTGGTAGATTTATGACTGAGCCAGGGCATCNCACTGAAGGGATCACGGAAGCCATGCATTGTTGCAGAGAAAAATAGTAGCAATGTTAAAACAAATATGGAAGATACCATGCCTACTTTTTATTATAGTAGTATTCCTCCCAATGAATTCCTGGGCTGCAAATAAAGTTTCTTCTTACTATATGAATAGAAACCCAAGGTCAACCATAATTTGGGAAGGATTTATTTTTATCGATAAGGCAACAATGTTTGTTAATACTAGTTATAAATTAGCAAATACCCCCATAAGCATGTACAAGATGGTGTAAAATTAAATCTTTTTTTTTTTGAGTTGAAAGTTCAGCCCTCTAAA
Source organism: Gnetum montanum (assembly GCA_015680685.1). NCBI lineage: Eukaryota > Viridiplantae > Streptophyta > Gnetopsida > Gnetales > Gnetaceae > Gnetum > Gnetum montanum. The sequence continues at coordinate 265,484 of MNCI01036805.1, forward strand.
ATATAGTGTAACAACCTTGCTATATGCCTTTGTAAAATTCACAAGAGTGTAATTCTCTTCTAAATCATATCTAACAATAAATTTTAAAGTCACAAATGAAATAGTCATTTGATTTTAGAATTTTAATTCATAGATAGGTTTGACAAGACTTAATCACCACCTTAACACCAATTCACCATGATAAAATTATTAGCATGGTGTTGATTATGGCCCCATGCTTGACATGGGTTATATTGACCTCAACAGTCATGAGATTTCAAAATACCAAGATGTAGGAGTCCCTACCATCTCAATCAAAATAAATGGCCAAGTGATTAAAAATGCCCTATTGGATTTAGAAGCCAGGATTAATATCATGCCTCTTGAAATGGCTAGGATGCTTGATATTGAGGATATCAAAGGTGTGAACATGAACATATCATTGTCTAATGGATCATATGTTAAACTAATAGGAATAGTAGAGGAGTTGATAATTGAGGTAGAAAAAGGAAAATGCCCAATTGACTTTGTTGTTTTGGAAGTAAAATATCTTGATTGTTTTCCTATTATATCAAGTAGACCTTGGTTAGCAACAATTGATGCAATAATTAATTATAGGTTAGGGCAATGTCAACTCTTTTGCGCAAATCTTACTTTTATGCTAAATATATATGATCAGGTAAAAGAAGATGCAAACTTGAAGGAAGCATGAATACTCTACACTTTATCCACCTCAGCAATGACATAAGATAGGGAAAATTTAGTATTGAATAATTTTGAGGAAGGATATTTAGACTGCTCAACTAAAGAGCAACAAGATCTCCCTGACAAAATTTTGAATTTGGGCTTAACGAATATTGGAGAAATAATTCAACCTTCAAATAAAGATTCCTTAGATCTTAGAGAACTACCTAGTACACTTAAGTATGTCTTCCTAAATCAAAATAAACCATTAATAATAAATTTTCAACTTACTAATAAGCAAGAAATAAAATTATTAGAAGTTTTGCATAGAAAGTGTAAGGCATTTGCATACAGTTATGAGGGCCTTCACTAAGGAATCCCATCCAACATCTACCAACATCATATCTATCTAGAGGACAATGTAAAACCAGTAAAAATTCCCCCAAGATGAATTAATCCAACCTTAAAGCAAATTGTTAAGGATGAAATTTTAAAACTATGGAGAAAAGGGATTATTTATCCAATAGCTAATAGTGAATACATAAGCCCATTAATATAATTTAAAAAAAGGATGGAAAATGAAATTTTTTTGTGGATTATAGAATGTTAAACCAAAATACAAAGAAAGACCATTTTCCATTACCATACATAGATCAAATTCTTGAAAAGTTAGAAGAAAATGAATATTATTATTTTTTAAGATGGATTTAGTGAATACAATCAAGTAGCAATTACCCCTGAAGACTAGAATAAAATAATATTTACATGTCCTTATGGAACTTTTGCTTATAGATGAATACCTTTTGGCTTTTGTAATGCACCAGCTACTTTCTAAAGAGCCATGATTTTAATATTTTCTGATATGTTAGAAGATTATGTTGAAGGTTTTATGGATGATTTTTCAGTTTATGGGAATACTTATGATGAAACTTTGCAACATCTCAAACATGTCTTAGATAGATGTATTGATAAAAATTTAAAATTAAGTTTGGAAAAGAGTCACTTGATGGTTACGAGTGGCATAGTGTTAGGACATGTTATTTTTAAAGATGGGATAAGGATGGATGATGAGAAAGTAAGAGTCATATCTACACTTCTAGCTCCAACTAATTTAAATACTCTTAGATCTTTTTTAGGACATGCTGGGTATTATAGGATGTTTATCAAAGAGTTCTCAAAAATTGCTAAATTTTTATACATGCTCTTAGAAAAAGATGTTTCATTTGTTTGGACTAATGACTATTAAGAAGCATTCTTAGAGTTGAAAAAAATGCGTAACCACAACCCCTATACTAAATGCACCTAATTGGGATTTTCCATTTAATATAATGTGTGACACTAGTGACACAACAGTAGAGGTAGTTTTAGGACAATACATTTATAATAAACCAAGAGTGATTTAGAATGTGTTCAAAAGTCTAGACCAAGCCCAAGTAAATTATACAACTACAGAAAAAGAATTATTAGCTATTATATATGCTTTAGATAAATTTAGACATTATTTAATAAGATATAATACTAGAGTATATATTGATCATTCAGCCATTAAATTCTTAGCTACTAAGAAAATAGAAAATGTAAGAATAATGCGATGGTGCTTATTACTCCAAGAATTATTTTGGATAAAAGAGGTAAGAAAAATGTAGCAGTAGATAATCCTTCAAGGCTAAAAACAATTGATGAGAATCAAACACAAGGAGTCTTTCATGATGAATTTCCTGATGACTAACTTTTTTCTACAAGAAAGGATTCTTGGTTTGCTAATATAGCCAACTATCTAGCCACTATGAAAACCCCTACCAATTGGACTAAGGAAGAAAAGAAATATCTCTTATGTACCATATCTAGGTACATATGGAGTAGTCTATATCTCTATCAAATATGTAAAGATAACATAGCAAGAAGATGTGTGGCTAAGAATAAATAATAAGAAATTATACAAATGTGTCATGATGATATAGGTGGTGGCTACTTTGATAGCAAACATATTTGTATCAAAATCCTTCAAAGTGGATTTAGTTAGCCCTCAATTTTTAAAGATGCACATAAGTATGTGCAAGAGTGTGAAAAATTTCAAGGAATGGGATCCATAACAAAAAGACATGAAATGCCCTTAAAACCAATTTTAATAATAGAACCATTTGATGGATGGGGTATAGAATTTTTAGGACCATTTCCATAACCTAATGGATGTCAATACATTTTGGTTTCTATAGACTATGTCACCAAATGGGTAGAAGCAAAAGCCATCTCAAAATATGATGTTAAGGTAGTTGTAGCATTCCTTAGGGAAAATATTTTAACATACTTTGGAACTCCCCAAGCGATCATTAGTGATCAAGGAATCCATTTCGTAAATAAAATAATGGAAAAATTCCTTAAGTCTTGTGGTATCCAACATAAGATAGTTATTGCTTATCATCCTCAAATAAATGGCCAAGTCAAGAATGCTAATAGAATTATCTTAAATATATTAACAAATATTGTATGTGCTAAATAAAAGGATTGGTCTAAAAAAATACAAGATGCACTTTGAGCTTATAGGATTACCTATAAACCAAGTTTAGAATATTCACCTTATCAATTAATATATGGTAAGCTATGTCTATTTCCAATTGAACTGAAATATCAATCTTTACGGCTAGCCCAACAACTCAATTTTGATGAAGATATGAACCAAGCTACTAGAATCAACAAAATTCACAAACTTGATGAAATACAGCTACATGCTCTTGATAAAAAAAATTGTAAAGAAACAAATGAAAACATTACATGATAATAATATCTTTAAAAAACACTTTTCCATAGATGGTAAAGTTCTTCTCTATAATATGAGATTACATAAATTTCTAGGGAAGTTAACAAGTAGGTGGGAAGGCCCTTATTTAATTCTCCAACCCCATGATAATGGAAGCATTCTCATATCATCTATTGAAAATTCCTCAACTACATTCCTAGTCAATGGAAAAAGGCTTAAGTTATATTACAACATCACATTGAGAAACTCGAAGAAGATGAACTAGTAAAGCTAAGTGACCCAACTTATCCCACTACTAATGAATTACATGATAATAATCCATTGGAAGTCATAGCTCTCAAACATACCCCTTAAAAAGACTCCTATGTCATAGATTAAACTAATAAAGAAGTATTTATAGTCTACAACTTTTACCTTGAAAAATGTAGAGGGAAATAGTATCTTCTATTGTTAGTTGGGACTATAAAGAATTTAGTAGCATCATGTCTAGAACACAAAAGAGAAGGACAACTCCTCCTACCTTGAGATAGGCAGGTTTAAACCCAAAATTCAACTAAGGGTGAGCCTTATACTAAGAAGTGTCCTACAGATAATAAACTTTATTTTTTTAAAACAATGTTTTTTAAGTACAATGTTCATAAGTCAAGGTGGCTAAATGGCTTAGTTTAGGATCATCTTTATTAGTGTTTGGTTTCTATTAGATACTTGTATGAGTCAGTTAGGTGGAAAGGGTGTGTTATATTGGACCTAGTTTCTCTGGTGGTAAAGGCATCAATCAATATCAAGTAAGATAAGTGCCATGTGAGCAAGCCTTACAAAATGAATTTGGATCCCACAAGAACCTCATGATTGAATCTGGTTAGATATTGAATTTTTTGCAAAAAGAAAAAAGAAAAAGAGTAGAAAAAAAGAAAAAAAGAAGCAAGAAAAAGAAAAAAAATATGGCCCCACAAGAACCTTCAATCATGAGTTGAGCCACACTCCCAAAAGAACCTTATAGTTGGGACAATGCTTCACGCTCAAAATTTCAAGCATCCCGCAAGAACCCCTTTTTGTAAGTAGAGTGTTTAAGGGTCTAGCAATAATTACCAATCTAATCATGATGTCACTACCTTAGAACTAGGGTATAACATTGGCAGTAAAAGAGTGACTCCCCCATAGTTGGTATATTCATTAGCACCTTCACTTCTAATCATTCCTCTTACTTTGTTATTTAGTTACTTTGCTTTTGCTTCTTTGTACTTCTTAGACTATTGTTTTCTTTTTACTTTTATTTCTACCTTGTTTTTAACTTTTTCTATTCCTCTTTTTCATTTTTGTTGAGTTATCTTCCTATTTTTCTTTTGCATAGTCATATCTTCTGACTAATGATACTTTTGTGCATGGGATTTCTCTGTGTTTTCCATCATGTCATCCATAGGCGTTAGTGGTCGAGATTCCTACTATGATGGCTAATGATGGATACTAACACTCATACACCCATTACCTTTGGTACCTTCTTAGTCATCTGGATATCTAAAACCCAAGGCAATTCTTGCTTTTGGTATATNGCAAGTTAGGGAATGAGTTAGATGTAAGTAATGCATCTCAAATCCTTACGTCATAGGAAAGGTTTAGACCTTGAGTTTATAAGACATTCTTACACCTAATGAAGCAAACTTTGTTAGGTGATGCTAAGCCCAATTAATCCTAGGTAGGGCCTTCTTAACCAAGTTATATGTGGACTCATATCCAAGAATAAGAATTTATTATCAATAGAGGAATAAGCATAATTAGCAAATAAATATTTGGACATTTGGACAATGAACAAATTAATTTTAGTTTTGATCTTTTTCTTGCTAAATGTCTACATGTTTCTAATGTGTTAAATTTTTGATAGCCTAAAAGAATATCTTGGCATAACAGTAGAATAAGTTTATTTTTTCATGCATCTATTAATGTTTTTATTTATTTATTTATTTTCTTTTCACCTTTATGGCCAAGAACTAGCCAAAGGCTAGTGGTGAGTGGTGAGGTACCCCTATGTCCAACCATACAAATCATAAGTGTTCCCATGCAACCTGGTTGAATTTGACAAACTTTGTAGTTTCCAATGGATTGATCTTCTCAGTGAATCTTTGCCTTAAGGTCAATTTTTATCTTTCCAATTACACTTATGACATACACTGGTATGGTTAAGTGTAATTGAGACATATGATTTTTATAATTTTGTATTTTATGGTTTTATGTTCAAAGAAAGATAAAAGTAATTGGATTTAACTAATTTAAATTAACTAGTTAAGTAGTATCTAACTAGTCCTAACATAAGAATCTAGTTTCACTTTTTGCACACATCCTGAACCCACGTATCCACTGTTAGGTTACCAAGCACTATGCTACTAGGTGTACCAAGCAATAACGCTATTAGGATTACCAAGTGAATATGTGTTACTTTCAAAGTGATTGTACTTATGTGTTTAATCTATCTTGCTTATCTTACTTAATTACATCATTAGCTTAATTACTAGAAAACATTTAATAAATAAATAATTGAAAACATTAAAAACATTAAATGCATAAATGAAATATTTAATCTATCTAGAATGTTGCAAGGATTATCAGAAAGCTTGTCTTTATTATTGCACACATTATTGTGTTCAGGTACAATAATGCTTGAACAAAGATTTGTACACTCAATGACTCTTTCTATAGGCACTCAAGAGAGAAATTCTAAATTTGAAATAAAAAAACTACAAGAGATTTGCTACTACTAAAAATCTTATTGTCATAAATGTAGTTGGTAGGTGTGTATTTATAGGTGAAATACTAACACTACATTAACAGGGCCTCATTGACATAGCCAACAAAACTGCAACTCATCATACCCCCATGATTTAATGAAAAATCATCCTCTAGTTCTTTTACAAAGTTGGGAAGGTATGCGATTATTGACTAACCTTTCATAAACAAAACAGATTGATTTGACAAAAATAGAGTACCTAAATGTATGGATCAATACATTACAAAAATGGCAGTGTTCATGACACAAGATTAAACACCATGACATGACTCTTCAAAATTGAATAGCACATTCCTTAATGACATGAAGTTCAATGGAGAAGATCAAATAGTCCTAGGTGATGGTGGCTCCTGAGGTTCTAAGAGACCTTCACTAGCTTCATGCATGTGTGGTGGTTGAGGCAATTGTGGCTATCCTATTACTGTTATAACTTCTAGTGGGAGGTAGAAAGCATCCAGTAGTGCTTTCATTTTTTTCCTCCTTACTTCTAGGATTATGCACTATCCACACAACTTTGCCAATGTGGGTCAAAATGGGCACATCTTAGGAACATGGGATTGCTGGAAAAAAACTCCTTTGAATTAATAAATCAAGCAACAAATTATTTGCATTCAATGTCAAACACTCTGACTGTATCCTTCAACTCTTGGTAATCATTTATCCTTTTGGCTAGGTTCTTAGTAGTTAATCATTGATCTATGAATCATGCTCTGAGAACTTTAAGTTCAACATTTACAGTGTCAAGTTTCTGCTTGGTGTCTGTATGGTGCTTGAACTCTGCTTCATATAGAAAATATGAGTTGGCCACTTTTTTCTCTAACTTTGACTATGGTCATTTGGTAGTCAGCATAGCTAGATTTTTGTAGCAAAGATTGACCAACTTTATGTACTTTGTCATTTCTTCTATCTATACCTCCTCTAAGAAAATATTTGTTTTATTATAGGCATCAATCCCATCAATGATGGGCTATGAAACTTCTTTTCCTTATTAGAGTTACTAGAGAGCTTCATTTATCTTTGCCTTCACCATTGTGATATACTTCTCATTGACTTCTTTCTATAGGCCAACCTAGTCTCTATAGTGATTTTTAACTTTTTCAAACTTTAAAGCTTCATTCTTCTGGATGGAAATTTTAAAGTAGATTTCTGGTGTAAGGTACAAACTTCCTCCATTGACAGATTTTGATTCTCTATGGCTAATTTCCTCAATTCCATATTGAACCTAGCTAACTACTCCTACTATTGATGAATAAATTCTTACATTTGTTCCTTCTAGGCATCAACATAATGTAGGTGATGATTCTATGTGGTCAGAGCCTCATTCTCCTAGCCCATTTGAGCCAATGCCTTCTGAATTGAATAGGTGTTTGCCTTTACTATGGACTAGTTAAATATGGTCATTACTACCTCCTTCTCATCCTTTCTAAATCATTCTTGAAGCTATTGAAAAGCTTCATCTTTGGTTGTTGTTAGGCTAATCATTACAAGATCGACAAGAAAGGCACATAATTTAGCAACCTCTACGGCCAAGCATTAATTTTGTGCTTGAGTTGTTTTGAGTTGCTTCTCCAAAATGATGCATTTTCCCCTTATTTCCAATAGCTCCAACTGGGTTACAATGATGTTATCCAAAAAATTGAAGATATCCAAAATTGATTGTCTAATCCCCACTAGTTGATCTAGCAATTCTTCATGTTGGGCTACATTCAACTTTCTGCTAACTGTGCCTACGAATGTCTATACATCTTGAAGTGCAAATATGTCTGGTATAGACATCATAGGTGCATTGAGTGCTTTGGCAACATGGTTAGCAACCACTTTAGCTATCATCTCTTGTCCTTGGTGCTGCATCACTAGGATAATTACCCCTTCACCTTCCTCCAAATGCACCGAGAAGGTGGTGGCATTCCTAGAGATTTCTAGGAATAAATGGTATTGAGATAATGACAACATCACCTCTAGAGCATTAGGAATAGACCTCGCAAGCAACTACATTCATTGAGCAAAAAATATTGGTCCACCCCTCTTCATTTGGCTAATTGTTTGAGCCACCTCATTAAAGTGATTCATTGTTGGTTGGTACACAGATGAATCCACATTACTCATTCTTGCACACTACTCTTGCTCACTCAAGAGCTATTCTTGGATTTTGCATAAGCACTCAATGGCTATGTAGGCCTTTAGCATTATTTCTTGAGTAGGTGGTGGTTGCAGTAGCTACTCTTCTTCTTGAGTTATTGTTGGCATCTTTTCTTTCATAATTTTAAATCATAAGGCTAAAGGAGCATGCCTAATTGTATTGTTGACATAGCGAACAATTCCTACCCTTTTGCAGAGTTTCTAGATGAGGCATGAAAAGGGAAACATTTTTCTTCCATGTTCATTTTCCTTGAAATGATTTTCAATCTCTAAGTAGATGAGTTGTGGAAGGTTTATGGGAAATCTCCCACTTAGAGCAATGCATGCTTGGGTAGAAAAGGTGGTCACCTTGTTGAGCCTCATCATTGGATTGAGCTGATAGGCTACAATTTTGAAATAGATGTACTTCGTTAATGTGAGAGTGTTGTACTCCTTACAGTTGACCTTGTAACACCACTGAGTCCACTCCTTTTTGGCCTCAATATCACCTTTTGCTAATAATTCTACCAACTATGTCCTAATGTTAAGCAACCCCAGTGCCTACGCAATAGCTTTGGTTGAGCAAGATACCTGAATATCCTTGATCTTTACTATGGATATTGGCATTCTATTGTTCCAGAAGAGATATATCTCTTCCATGTACGATTACCCATTGGATGTGATGACAGGCCACATGGGAGAGGTTTGTAGTTGTGTTTTAACTTCTGCTAGGGCTTTCTTTAGGAATCACCTCAAGTTTATTTCTTGAAGAAATGATTGTTGAATCTCTTGTGACCTGATGATGTTAAGTTAGGCTTGAGTCTAAGTGACTTCAAGCCTTGTTGCTGATCCTAGCACTTCCCCTTGCTATGATTGCTCAGTGGGCACTTCTTCTTTTGGAATCTATTGAATAGATTCCACTTTAAGGTCCTCACGAAGAGGTCCAGTTGCATGGGTTGCTTTTAGCGATTCTTGGGCTTGTTCTTATTGGCCCCTTCTAGCTTGGGGTTGTTTCTCCCTTGGTTGAGAAGGTTCTCCTTCTTGTGGGTATTTCAGTCTTGGTGCCATCTATAATCATAATAATACCATGGGTTATCACTTGTTGTGTAACATGAAGCAATTGGGATACCTTTATCTCTTTAGGATAGTAGGGTAGTTACACTTGGCTAAATTGTGATTATGGCTAATTTAATTACTACAATCATTATTTTATTTATGTGTTATTGTTAATAAATCATCCTGAAGGTTGTTGAAAGGGTTAACTCTCAAAAAATTGATGTCTGTATAGTGTTAAGTTTATTAACCCTTTGGGGGAGTTTGAAAAATTTTCAAAAAATTTCATCAAAAACTTTAAGGTTTGTAGCTACCACGATAAAGAGCTTACCTCCAATAAGTGTAGGGGCAAAGAACATAGTGATTTGAATAAATGATTGGAAAGTTAAGGGCTTTGGAAGGTTTTGGGCTTTGAAAAATGGCAAAAACTCCTCATGTGTTATGAGGCAAATGATAAAAAATTCTAAGTTCACAGTGGTATACATAGGATTCTTACACTATGTTGATGAGGCCTTGTCAACAAGGCCTCATCAACACAGTTGATTGCGTTGACAAGGCCTCATCAATACACTTGTTGACCACCGTAGATGATTGTTAACTTTGGTCAAACTTGCAAAATACAAGGATTTTTTGAATCAAATTAGGATGAAATGAAAGCTCAAAAGGCCAAGAACAATATGAAAATATGAGAAAAGGGTGTCAGAGCTCATCAATTTGGAAAATGGAGAAAAATTATTTGGGGGATGAATGAAATAAAAGGTTAAGAAGCATTAAGTAGAATACCCAATTAAATATGCGAAAGATAGGATTGTAGCAATGTCTAGGATAGCGAACCTTAATTAATTAAGCCAAGAGTTATGCAATTGGATCCTTCCCATAATAGGCTCATGCCCTTGTTGCCCTTGCATAACCTTAACTAAGGAGTTTGTGGACCCCACAGTTGATTAATGATCATGAAAAGTTAACGACCAACCAAAAAGAATCTACCCAAGAATTCAAACACATCAAACCAAGACAATGAGGTGAGTTATGGTAGCATAGAACAGGAGAGCATAACATAGAACTTGACAATGAGGTGAGTTATGGTAGCATGGATGGATGATGGAGAAGGTGGAATGGAATTCCAAATTAAGGACATAAGAAGTCCCTTGTGGAATTTGTGTTTAAAATGACCTAAGAAAATCCATCCTTAGCCAAGACTAAAATCAACCACTTTTGGTAACTTCACATCACCACTTTGAGACTGGTCCACATGCACAAGACACAAGAGTGCTTCCCCAAAACAACCACTATTCCATAAAAAGAAGAAAAGAGAGAAGTAGGAAGTGAGAGAGGGCCTTAGTTAGAGGGGACCTTTAGGCATGAGTGCATGTGTTTCTAGTTTTATAACCAGTGCTTATAGCCCATTTATTTGTCTAAGGGGTGTGCTTTGAATTCCCATCATCATTTTTTTCTCTCTTTTTTTTGAATTTTTGGATGGGAACCTTACCATGCAAAGACTTATTCATTTATTGCGTCTAAGGGCCATGCTTTGAATTTCCATCATTTTTTTTTGAATTTTTGGATGGAAATTACACCATGCAAAGACTTTATTTGACTTCCTATTAGTGGTTGGAAAGGAATGGTAAGAAGTCTATGAAAAACACTCAAGCACTCAAGAAAGTAGAAGAGTACAAAGAGTATTGAGTCTCCTTGAAGTCACACCCTTTACAAACCTTTAAATCCTTCCTAATTCTAGAACTACCAAGGTCACCAATTAATTAAAGGTTACTTTAATGGAAAGGACCTCAGATTCCTAGAATAAGGAAAACCATATAGTTTATTGGATGGGCAGATGACATGAACTCACTGTCTATTCTATAAAAAATAAACCATGTCATAGTCATCAAATATTAGAATTCAAAAATAGAAACCAAACATCAACAATCATAACATTAAACACAAACCATCATTAGTAAACAACAATAGCAGCACTGTGTCCTATGGCAATAAAGCCATTTTATTAGCAAAAATGAGGAAATATCACATTTTGAATAAAACAAAACAAAGTAAAATATATAAGTGTAAAATAATCAAGAAAGGTTCAAAGGTACTAATGATGGTGTAAAATTAGAAAAATTTAAAAATCAAAAATTTGTAAAATAAATCATTTGTAAAAATTAAAAACGTGGAAAACAAAAGGTACAAAAATTGAGAAGCCATATGGATATCTCCCCCACAATTGAGTTGGAAGGAGGAGATTTGAAAAATGGAACATGTTTGTCCATTCATTGAGATAGTAGTTGCATTGGCCTGTCTTGATTTGAGGAAAGGTTTTACTTATTAAATGTTGACCAACTGCTTTTTATTTGGGCTTTTAGGCTTGTAGATCAACATGGTTCCAAAGGGAAAGGTTTGATCAATTATATAAGGTTCCTCCCATAATGTTTAAAATTTTTCCTTTTGGGGTACATGTGTGTGATTCTAATAGAGCACCTTATCTCCTAGTTGAAGTTTTACTTTCCTTATTCTAAGGTCATGATGTTGCTTACTAAATGCCTTATGCCCCTTGTTCAAAGATAGGGCCACTAATTGATTTTCATCTAGCACATTTAGGTTGATTAATCTTTCTTTCTGTGCTAGACTTAGGTTAAGATTTAGATCATAGGCTGTTGAGAGTGTACAAAGCTCAAATTGAATCGAGAGCTTTGGAAGTTTTTTGTACACCAACTCATAGGGAGAATATCTAATAGGAAGTTTCCATGTTGAACGGTAAGCCCAGAGGGCATCGTTAATTTTTGTACTCTAATCTTTCCTATATTTTCTAATAGTTCAAGTTAGTATTTTTGTGATCTCCTAGTTGGTTACCTCTACTTGACCATTGGCTTGGGGGGTGGTAGCATGTTGTTAATTTATGTTCAACCTCTAAGCGTTGCATCAACTTTCTAAAAGTGGCACCTGTGAAATGAGTTCCATTGTCAAAAATTAGTGAATGTGGCATCCCAAACCTATTTACAATATTTTGTTGTATAAATCTAATAGAAATGGATGATGTATAATCAGTAAAAACTACTGCCTTTGCCCATTTTGTGTAATAGTTGACTGCTACAATAATATATGCCTTTCCATTAGACATGGGTGTGATGAGATCCATGAAATCAACACCCCATATGTTAAAATATTGCAATGGTTGAATCCACTATTAAGGATCTTCCATGTGAGTAGACATCCCCCTATCTCATTAACAATGTTCACAAGATTTGACAAACTAGTAGGCATCCCTGATGATTGTAGGCCAATAGTATCCTACCATCAAGACTTTTATGGCCATGTGTCTCCCTACATAATGGCCTCCATAAGGCCTTTTTTGAGCATCCTAGAAAATGCATAGTTGATCTTTTTCAGGGACACATGAATGAATCAAGCCATTGGTGCACACCTTGTAAAGGTTTTTATTGATTTTTGTGAAGTATTTAGCCTAGTGAAGAAATTGTTGCTTCTTTCTAAAGTCAAAATCTTATGGCATCTCCTAAGTGAGAAGATAATTGAGGATGCCATTATACCATGTTGTTTCTATGGGTGTTTGTTCATTTATTGCGCTTGTAAAGAGGAGTTCATCTAGAAATTGATAAGAGAGTAAGCTCTTCTTCTCTTTATTATCCCATCTTAAGTGAGAGAGATGGTCAGTGACCACATTCTCTATCCCTTTTTGATCTACCATCATGAGATCGAATTCTTGTAAGATCACAAGCTACCGTATGATATAAGGGCTCACTATTGGCTTGTTCATGAGGAAGCAGATTGCACTATGATTCATATGCACAAATACTTTGTATCCAAGCACATAGTGCTTGAACTTTTCTAGAGCATACAACACAGTCATTTGTTCTTTTTCCATGGTGGTGTAATTGAACTATGCTCCCACAATGCTTTAACTCATGCAGTGGATGTAGTATGGATGTTTCTTATCATATATCTACATGAGAACTACTCCTAATGCATAGTTAGATGCATCCATTATGATGTGGAAGAGTCTAGACTAGTCTGGTGCTCATAGGATTAGTGTTTATATGTGTTTCTTCTTTAACTATTGAAATGCATGTTCACATTCCTTGATCCAGATGAAAGGTGCATTTTTCTTTGTAAGTTCTACCACTGATTTTGTGATCTTAGAGAAATTCTCTATGAATTTCTGGTAATAGCCAGTGTGTCCAAGGAATGACCAAACATCTTTAACTGTCTCTAGTTGGCATATTATTCCTTGGATGATCCTTATCTTTTCTGGGTCTACCTCAATCCTTGATTTGAGTGATTCTATGCCCCAATACAATGCCTTATTAGACCATGAGATGCCTCTTTTTCCAGTTGAGCTATAGGTTTTTCTTAACACATCTCTTCAATACTTGCTCAAGGTAGTCCAAGACTTGCTCAAATGTAGCTCCATAGGTTGAAAAGTCATCCATGAAGACTTCCACACCATTACCAATCTGATATTGGAATATACTAAGGACCAGGTGTTGAAATGTTGTAGAGGTATTGTACAAACCTAATGGCATCTTACAATATGCAGAAGTCCCCTAGGGACTTGTGAATGTTGTCTTGACTGAATCTTCTGGTGCAATTTTGATTTGGTTATAGCCACTATAACCATCCAAGAAGCTATAATAATAATTCTTAGATATGGTGTCCAACACTTGATCCACAAATGGCAATGGAAAATGATCTTTAAATATTGGCATATTCAACAACCTAAAGTTGATGCAGACTCACCACTTGCCATCTTTCTTCAACATAATTACAAGTGGGCTAACTCGCTCACTATTCACGATGGGATAGATGAACCCCACCTTGAGGAGTTTTTTAATTTCCTCCTTGATGATTTACTTCAATTTGGAATTTATTTTCCTCTACAGCTGCTTTCTAGGCTTCATGTCTGAGTCAGTGTAAAAGAAATGATGGCATGTCCTCGGATCGATTCCTATTAGCTTAAGATATGACCAAGTAAAGGTTGTTGGCCATTTGTTAATCACTTTTAAAAAATTTTCTTTTTATTTAGGAGTAAGTTTGGCATTAATTATGACCAATTTACCATTTTTTAAAAATACATATTCCATGATGGCCAGTAAAGTTTTTAGCTCTAGGGGCTCCTTCTTGAAGTTATCATGGATTTTCAACTCTTCCCAATAGGTATCATCATATTCATCAAAGAGTAGGGGATGAACTTGCTTAAGTTTATTCATGCCTTCAACATAAGCACATGTTAGGCTCTTAGTTAGCTCCATGCATAATGTGCTACTATCTGAGTTAACTATCACCCACTAGGTGCCCTCTTGTTTTATGGCTACTGTGTACAGAAACCTTTAAATATTGATTTCTTGTGCACACTAATTACATGATTTAATGTATTTATTGTTGATGGATCAAATCTTCTACACATAATTGCACATGTTATCATTGTATGCAATGCATGGAATATGCTTCTTCTCTATCTTTCCAAATTCATTTTCTTTGGAGATTTCCAGAGAGGGATTCCTTATGCTCATATGTGCATAAACCATGCTTAAACAAGCTCTTTCCATAAATATGGGAAAGTCTCTTTTGTAGTTTTTAACCTTGATCACTAGAAAGTCAACAAGATAGGACCACCCATCCTAGAGAGATAGTAATTGATTAATCTACCAATTATAGATGGATAGTACTCTTCTTGAGAGGTGGTAGGTTCCAGGCCTTGTACATGTTATGGGAGATGAGATTAACTTTAGAACTAGAGTCAAGAAAAGCCTTACATGGCTCATGTCCAGTGATTAGTAGGTAAATGAGTGAACTTCCTAGGTTACATATTTTTGTAGGAAGATTGCCAATGTTCATCCAATATAAAACAACATGAGTTAGCATTATAGTGAAAATCCAAGGTGACACTGGGTTTGAAGGGCACTCAAAGATATTTGATGCAAAGGATGGGGGTATTGGAGATGTAGGACGATTAGATGTACTAGTTAGTGAGGGTTGGAGAGGATTTCTAGGTTATAAGAAGGATCTTTTTCTAGATCGATTGTCTGAACCACTTGGCTGGAAAGCCAGTTGTGAATGTATAGCTCTCATAGCATTTTGTTGTTGTGGCTATGGAGGAATTTCACCCTGCATGGATGAAGTAAGATGTAATTGAGTTGAAGGTGGAGATGTATGTGTAGAAAGATGTGGAGGGTGATATGGATATGGGTTTTCCCCTCAAGTAGATAGTGAATGTGTTTGGTGGTACTCTAGAGGGTAAGTATGATGCTAAAATGAGGTATGACTTGTAGAACTTCTTAGGGAGATGGGTTGCTAAACATAGTACCCATATGGATCTGGTTACCTATAAGGGTACTACTACCTTGGCTATGGCATTTCCCATGATTTTGGTTGGTACCACTATTGGTATTGTTCATAAGATTGTGGAGGGGCTCCACTTGTGTAGTAAGCTTGTTATTGTTGGTGGAACTACCTTGGATTACCTTGAGGATAAGGTAAACATCTAGGTGCTTGCCTATGTGCTAGTCAAGGATTCAATGCATACACCCTAGACTCTTGTAAGTGTGAAATCATAGAGTAACAACCCTTTGGATGTTCATATTGACAAATGTCACAATCAGGTTCACCATCAAAGTTGATTTCCAAAACTTCTTCTATAGCTGCAGCTTTGCCCTTACCTCTGTGGTAGGCATGTTTAGCTTTTTTTTGCCTCCTACGATTATGATCACTATTATTCTCTTTGGATTCTTCAATGATCTTCATATCAATTTGAAATTTTTTATCCAAAGAGTTCCATAATTTATAAACCTTTGGTGAAATGTTGGAAACAAATTTTTGGATGGGAAAGGTTTTATTATTCATCACTTCATCGAGTGGTGACTCTTCGTCATCACAAAATTAGACCTCACATTTTTTAATGAAAGGATCCCTATTATACTCTTCTACACTTTTTTTCATAACTCACCTTGTTCTTTTGCTACCTACTCATTCAACCTTTGAATCTAACGAGCTCTTAGGTCAAACAATCTTCCTTAGGCATACACCCCAAGAGTTCTTCTAGTTTCTACTCTGAGCCAATCTATGATGTGGAGAAGTTATTCCCTCTGAGAATAACCATGACCAAGGCATCGATGTAAGAGTGAATAGTATATACCAATGGTAGCATCCAAGGGTCATGTGTTCCCTATTTCTAGCCTTGGATTTGCCTTCTTAGATTTGCTACTTGATGAGTGGCTAGGTATCCCTACACTCAACCATACGAAACAAGTGTCCCACGCGCAATCTGGTCGAGCTCCGTAGATGGACTAGTTGTGGCACCTAGATAGTTAGCCTTAGGTCACAGTTCGTTGTCTTCCCATCTAGACTAGTATTGCATATGTCACGTATGGTTTAGTCTAGATGAGGTGTATGATGTGTTTCCTAATCTATGCTACTCCTGAAGGTAGTGGAAAAGAATATTAACTAAGCTAAGCTAGGAGGAAAAGGTAAAGAAATCTAATCTAGCCTAAGTGCGATGAGCAACC
>MNCI01036805.1:284756-318405 GCA_015680685.1 Gnetum montanum
TTTCTTGGAGTTGGCACCTTTAATAATTCAGCATAAGAAGCATTTTTGGCCTTTCGGAGGATGTCATTTGTGTATCCCCGAATACCAACCCACAGACATATTTTTTTGATAAGGCAGGGAAAAGGGAATGCCATCTTCCCTGACTTCCGTTCTTTGAATCGCCTTAGGATCTCCATCAAATATAGATGGGGAAGGTTAGCATTAACCTTTCCCATCAACATTGCACATCCTCTTGCTGCATACGTTGATATTCTTTTCAAACCTTTTGTGGGGAAGAGGTTATAGGTTCCGATTTTAAAATAAACCCGCTCTTCCATCGTTAGCTCACCAAAAGCTTTATCTCTGCCGTAAGCCTTCTCTAACCAATCCTTTCGCACATCAGGGTCTGATCGGGTAGATAACCGAGCAACATGGGAGCCTAAATTCGGAAGGTTTAACACTTTCGAAATTGCCTTTGCAGAAAAATCTACTGTCACACCATCGATGTTAACTGTGGTGCCTTGTTCCTTATTGTGCCAGAATAGGTACGTTTCGCCTAAGTACCAGGCACTACTTTCAGAGAGGATAGGCCATAAGGGAGACCCCTTAAGGTGATCCCTAATAGCCTCAGGAGCGAACACTACAAAAGATTTGAAGTTAAGTTCCACAATCACTGAAGCAATTGTGGACTTCGTATGGATAGCCTGAACACATTCCAGGGGCAACGTGAGTTGTTGTCCCAGTTCTGGTGCAGCAGTAACTCCTCCTTCTGCCTACCTGGATCGTCTGGTAGGAGGTTCTTCTTGATGGATATTGAATGAGTGCACCTCCTGTTCGGTATGTTGTCCGGTAGGACCTTGCCTTCTACCTCTCCTAGGTTTTTTAGCTCCACCTTGGATAGGACCCTCCTGCTGTGAGCATTTCGGGGCCATCTACAATCACACGGGCCAACCTTAGTAAGGTTGTTTTCAAATTCAAGTTATACCTTACTACATGCCTTTAATTTAAGATCTTATGTTATCATCTGATCGTGCCCGAAAATTATAATGATGGGTCCTATGACTTAGGTGGGTTTCATTGTTAATCTCCCTGTGTACTTAAGGGTTATATAATGTTTGGCACAATTTTCCTACGTGTTAGTATTAATTACCCTAATTGATGTCCTTTGGACGATGAAAAATTTCAAAAAATTTAGGCACTTTTCGGCAAGTGTCTCTCCCCCACGACTAAATTGAACACTCTGGGTTCAAGTAGGTTCAAACAGAATTAAAATCAGAGTACCAACGCACGAGATATAAGTGCAAAAGCAAGGGTTATGCAATCGTAAGTTGCGGAGAAAAAATTCAAAAATTCCCCCTGCATAAATGGCCAAATGATGCTAAGTGTTGCAGTGGGGATCCCTATTTATAGGTAAATAGGACACGATATCGCATACGGTACATCGCATACGCGATATCACGTGGGACGCGATATCGCGTACGTGATATCTCGTCCCAACTAAGGTGAGACACATGAAAAAGATCAAATTTTTTATGATTTTCTTGAAATTAATGGTGTAAATTGAGGACATTATCAAGTATTAATATATTCAAGGGTAATTACATGAATTCGAGAGGCACTTTGAATGATTATGATGTGAATTTGGTAATTAAGAATTTAGCGGTTATGAAGAAAAGGGAATGTAATGGTACATTGGAACGTTAAAATTTTGAGGAATAATAATAGAGAAAGAAATTTATGAAAATTAAGCTCAGGGTAAGAAATTGTGTGTTCTAGCTAGATAATTAATGAAGATTACAACAAAATTACACAAGTGGATCCTCCCCAAGGCAGGTTTCAACCTATTATGCCCTTGTGTAATAACACTTAAAGTGTCTGTGGGCACTAGAAGGGTTAGATATAATCTGCACTAACTCCACAAAACACACACATGTAGATATCACCGAAATGAGATGAAAATTCTATGTTACATGGGTCATGAACTACAATTACACGAACAGTGAGATGAGATGAAGTATAGAAAGGGATTGTAGAGATTGGGACATGAGGTATCTAACTTAGGGCACAATGAATCCTACGTGTAAAGCATGATTAGTGTGTCATTAACCCATTGTTCCAAGATCAGGACCAAGTCCATCCTTCTAATCAGTGACATCGCATTGCTTCATCCCATGGTGAACAACTATGAGAGTACCATAACAACAAGGCGTATGATCACTTGGCGTTTAGTACAAGGGAGGAGTGATTTTTGTTTTATGACACTTCCTTTTTCTTTTTTCTTTTTTTTTTCTTCTTTACTAAATCTAGAGAAGCTACCAACCTTCAGGCATGGGTGCATGTCTTTCCAGTGGGACCCTCTAGAACAGCTTTTGATTTTCGAGTGCCCTTTTGATTACTCTTACTCCCATTTTTCATTAGATCTACAAGGATCTTAGTACAACCACATTGCATGATAACACCGACATATGTCACCAAAGAGAATCCACAAGTCCCCTTGATGTCACACCCTAATCATTCCCTCTTGGTCCATCCTTCTTCATTCTGGGTACAATGAACACAAAATTAATTTTAAGTTTTAGAAATTTCAAGAATATCACTGTACCCTTGAACAGAACCTCTTTATTTATAGAGTGGATGAGTGGATGTAGTGGGCTCACTGTTTCAAATAATTGATCACTCATGACTTAATAACATAAAACACATCTCAACCAACGATCCACATGAGTGTTTTATTCGTAGATGAGATTACTTACAAAAACATGAAAATACAAACACACAAAAAGATAAAACAAAAAAGTTAAAAAATGAAAAACTGGAAAACAAAAAGTTGTAAAATTAAAGAAAATTAAAAACATTTATTAATCCTGCTTGTTACTGAAATGGGGGATATCCCCCATAACTAAACGGTTGAGTATGGCAAGGATTAATAAATGAAGAATGAGGATCCTTGCATATTGGAATTATTGACACCGGTCCAAACTTATCCCCTTGGATTTTACGCACTTTGTAATAAACACAGTGGGGCACTTCATACGATGTAGTTCCCGGATAACGAGTTGACCCACTATGATGTTTAGGACCGTTAGATGGTATGCAAGGATTGGGCTGATGCCTCCCATGGTTGTGTTCATTGGGCCTTGTGGTTGTTGGAGTGTTAGTTGGTGGCCCTGATGAAGGTACATGAGGCATTGGGTTCGAAGGTAAGGATGCACCACATTGTTGGACTTGTGCTGGGTTGGAAGATGCAGTGGCCTCAGAGTTATGTTGTCCCTTCCTACGGCCGTGTTTAAAGAAAGGACGTCTTTGATGTTGAGGAGGCTCTTCACCGTAGTTAGTAGCAGCAGCACAAGTGTTGTTCATGGGTTGCGGTGGTACAAACACCTGAGGAACAGTTGGTGGCATTGTGGAAGGAGGGAAAGGATAAGAATGTTGAAAGTTAGGAGGAGGATAAGGTGCACAAGGTGGTGGTTGTGTTGGAGGTATGGGTTGATGGTATTGTGAAGAATGGTATTGTGGTGAGATAAAGTGTGGTGGCCCAGTTGAAGAAACAGGATGTTGAACGTTATAAGCATTTGGATTCGGAAAATGTGAAGGGTGCCTCCAGTCTAAGGGTGGATTCCCCCACGACTGGGATTGTTGCCACTGTGGTCTAACACAGTATCTCTGTACGAACTCTGGATGTAATGTATTTCCCCAATGCTCATGTAGATGTAACAAGACTGGGCATTGGCCTTTGGGGTGATCGTACAGGCATATGTTGCATTCATACGTAGGATTGGCAGTTGAGCGCTTATTCCCTTCATTCTTTTTTTCCGAATGTCTACTATTTTGTCCTGCTTCTTGGGTTGTGAAAACTCTATCTCCAATGTTGTTGATATATTCTCCACACTTTTGATTCATCCATTCCAACATCTTATTGATCTTTGCCTCGGCTTCTTCTAACAATTGTTGTATTGGCAAAGATGATGTTTCCACCTTGGAATTTGTTGATCTCTCCTTGTTATGATCATGGACCTTTGTTGAGTTAAGATTTTGGTCCCGTTGATGTTTTTCAACACTCTCCCATGTAGCTATTTCTCCTTCTTCTTTTGCTACCCGCTTAATAAGCTCTTGGATTTGATGGGTTCGTAGGTTGTATAGTTGACCTCGGGCATACGTTCCTAAGGTCTCTCTTGTTTCATTACGTAGCCCATCAATGATATGGTACATTAGCCTTTCCTCGGAAAACCCATGGCCTGGACAGTTGTTTAACAGTGAATAATATCTTTCTAAGGCCATGTCCAAGGGTTCATGTTTTTCTTGTTTCCATCCTTGGATTTGTTTCCTCAAGGCTGACACTCTTGCGTAGGTTTGATATTTTTCGTTAAAGACCTCTACCATTGTTGACCAGCGTCGTATTGAATTTGGTTTTAACGATCTATACCATACTTTAGCTTGGTCAACGAGTGTCATAGGAAAGAGCTTCAGTTTTTGCCAACTGTTATCAATGTTATTCCATGTGCAGGCATCGTAGAAGGCTAGTAAATGTTGATGCGGATCTAAGTCATAGCCTCCTAAAAATTTGGGAAAGTTGTTTAAATCAAGCCTGGGTAGTTGGCTCTCTTTACGATGCCTACGTGAGATTCAAATGGCCTCTTGTATTTGCGTTAAGCTTGTAGTGGCCAGTGGGGGTTCATCGTCATCAGGTAAGTTATGTCTTCGTGTGTTGGAATGACGTTGTTTTTCTTCATGCTTATTGGAAACTCCCACTTCAGGTTGTATACTCCAATCTTCATCGTTATATAGTTCGTTGGTTCTCCAATGAAGTTCCTCACTAAGTGTGGCATTATTATCATCTTGTAGGAGAGGCATTGTTGTGTGTGAATTTATGTAACTTTTATAATTTCTTCTTTTTAAGAGATACATCGTTAAGTTCTATATAGCAACCTTGTATGATATAACTAATCTAGATAACTAGCACCATCCCCGGCAATGGCGCCTATGATGAGTGGCGAGGTACCCCTATACTCAACCATACGAAACAAGCATCACACGCGTGATCTGGTCGAACTCTGCAGATGAACTAGTTGTGGCACCTAGATAGTTAGCCTTAGGTCATATTTTGCTGTCTTCCCACCTAGACTAGTATTGCATATGTCACGTATGGTTTAGTCTAGATGAGGTGTATGATGTGTTTCCTAATCTACGCTACTCCTGAAGGCAGTGGAAAAGAATATTAACTAAGCTAAGCTAGGAGGAAAAGGTAAAGAAATCTAATCTAGCCTAAGTGCAACAAGCAACCGATTCTTTGATCAACCGTACACATCTTGGACTTCGTGCACGACTACCAGTGGGACTACCAAGCGTAGCTCCTAGGTACGCCACTGGGATTACCAAGCGTAGATCCCAAATACGTCACTGGGTTACCAAGCGTAGATCCTAGATATGCCACTGGGCTACTAAGCAGTCACACTTAAATGCTTGTAACCAAGTCGTACTCGTTCCGCTTCTAGAAGTTTAAGGATGAGAGACTAATCACGATGAGCAACCGATTCCTTGACTAGCTGTACACATCCGTAGATGCTCGTAGTCAAGCCGTACTCACACTGTGCTATGAAAGCAATAAATAACATTAAATAAATAACAAATAAATAAACTAAGTGAATGCTGCAATGATGAAGTAATCTCGATCTTTATTTCTGGCCATGTGCATGTCCAAGTACAGCACACTCGAATAAAGACACCGTACAATTACATTCATCACACTGCGGGCAGACACGGGAAAAATTCTAACTCTAGAGGGATCAAACTGCCAGAGTTTTGCTACTCTAAAATTGGGATCCCAAACAAGGGAGAGCCGCATCTTATTTATAGATATGGTGGTGGACTGCGATATCGCGTACGCGATATCGTAGGGACGATGCAATATCGCGTACGCGATATCATGGGGGATGCGATATCACGGTGGACGTGATATCGTGTACACGATATCGCGGCCTATGTGAATCACGTCTCATCACTACTCTAGAGTATGTTTAGTATTTGTCATTAAATAAATTTAACATGGTGCTCCATTAGAAAATGGATTCTAGTTCCAAGGACTAATACCAAATTTTAGCTTCCTTGATGAGTGTCCTAGGGAAGAGCTTGACTTTCTACCATTTATTTTCTATGTTCTATAAGGCACAAGCATCATGGAAAGCTTGTAAATGTGTCTGTGGATCAGATTTGTATCCCCCTCAACTCTTGGAATATTATTCATGTCTAAGCTCTTGATCCATCTATCTTTCCTATGCCTAGTTGAAATTTTAACTACCTCTATAATGTTGAGCATGCTTCAAGTCAATAATAGAGGTTTATCATCATCACTACATTGATGATGTCGATGATGGTTTCAACCATCCCTCTGGTTCTAGTGGCCTTCATAGTCATTGTTGTCTCATTGATCACCTTCATTATAATTATTTTGATGGTGGCTTCTATGAGAATCAATAGATGAAGAGGGATGTTCAGAATCAAATGAAGATGATGAAGAGGAAGGTGGATTACCACCACAACCACAGTATATGCCATTACTTTTTTGCTCATTATGACCACCATCCCTAGATCTCTTACTATTGTGATATTTGCTCAAGTCCCTACCTTAACTATCACTTTTTCCTAAATCTATTTTATGAATAGTAGAGCACAGGTTCAAGGTCACACCCTCATCACCAATAAAAGAGGGTGGAGAATCTTCATGTTAAGAACCTTCAAAGAGAGGATCCTCATTGTCATCTTGATCTAGTAGGAATAAGGAATTAGTGTAATGTTTTCCCTTTGTAGCCTCATGGAGCTTCTCCTAATGTCAATCTTGCTTATGTTGTGTTTTAGAGGAACGGTAGTCCAAAGTGTCATAACATTCACAATGTATTCCCCCTAAAGATCTAAGATACCCAACTTCTTAAGGGTTTGAAATAGCATCCTAAATACAAATCAATCAGGGGGCAAGACAATGTTGCACTCCATGTCACGCCATCACACCTATTCATCCTGATGTAGGATAAAGGTGAAGTCTAGTACATACTCATCTGGATGAGTCTATACCACTTTGTACTCCTATGGGATTGGCAGTTTGACATCTTCATATCTATAGAAAAAAGAAGAAATTTTATAAAATAAAATAAAATTATCAATGTGCTTAGCAGTTTCTATGTTGTTAAGAGTGATGTTCACCTTGAGTTCATCCAACAATATAAATAATATTCACTAATCTTAGATAGTACATGTTTCAACAAACAAAGTTCCCAGAAATGGTGCCAATGGTGAGTAATGAGGTATCCCTACACCTAAACATACAAATCACAAGTGTTCACACATGATTCAATCAAATTTCATGGACTTTGTATTTTCTAATGCACTAGTCTTCTAGGGAGTAAATATTTGCCTTAAGATCAATCGTTTTCTTCCCAATTACACTTGTGATGTACATTGGTATGGTTAAGTGTAATTGAGGCATCTAATTTTTATCATTTTGTATTTTATGGTTTGGTGTTTAAAGGAAGATAAAAGTAACTGGATTTAACTAATATAACTTAACTAATTAACTAGTATCTAACTAGTCCTAACATAAGCATCTAGTCCCACATTTTGCACACATCCTAAACTCACGTATCCATTGTTGGGTTACCAAGCACTACGCTATTGGGCATACCAAGCAATAACACTACTGGGATTACCAAGTGAATATATGTTACGCTCAAAGTGATCGTACTTATGTGTTTAATCTATCTCACTTATCTTACTTAATTACTTCATTAGCTTAATTACTAGAAAACATTTAATAAATAAATAATTGAAAACATTAAAAACATTAAATTCATAAATGAAATATTTAATTTATCTAGAATTCTACAAAGATTATTAGAAAGCTCATCTTTATTGCTACACACACTGTCGTGCTCAAGTACAACAATGCTCAAATAAAGATTTGTACACAATGACTCCTGCTATGGGCACTCAGGAGAAAAATTCTAACTCTCAAATGAACAAACTACAAGAGCTTCACTGCTACTAAAATTCTCAAAGCTATAAATGTGGTTGGTAGGCATGTATTTATAGGTAAAATACTGATATTGCATCGATGAGGCCTCATTGATGAGGCAATCTATAGTAGAGCAAAGCTAGTCTCCTTCATGAAAGTTTCCAATGAGGCTGTAGGATTTCTAATTCTTTGCCAATATTGTAATCACATAATGAAGGCTTTGAGGTTCACACTTCTAGCTTCTCCTACACGTAACTCCTTTTGGATAAGACCACTACCCATGCCCATGTCCATGCACCAAGGGTTCTGCTACTTGGACTTAAAGTGATGCAGTGAAATTTCAAACTTACATGTTGTAGTAGCCTCCACAGTGTTCCTGGCCTAAGAGTGATTGGTGAAAAAAGAAGGTGTACAGAGGTGGCACCCACTAAAATTGACCTTGACTAGATATGCTAGAATCCCATTCACAAAAATTAATTCCTTGTTCTCATAGTCCTTTGAACTTTTGAGAATGGATTTTGAGGGTGAAGAGTTGAAAATGGTAGCATCCCTTAAATTAGGAGAGCTCCTAGTTTTTATCATGGACGAAAGGAATAATCACTTAAATCTATTTCTTGCATTATATGATGCTCAATTCCCAAAAATCTTTATTACAGATTTGAAGAAGCATTCCATCAAGCAAATTGGATGGGTGTTGAATGATCACTTGATGCTTTCTCTAGTAGTAGGAATTTAGTGTGAATGTTGTGTATTCTAGAAGATCAAAACTTCTTCTATTGGATGATACAAATAGATTCTAGATAGTAGAATTACACCATGCATCGATAATGAAGCCTAGGCATATCATACTGCCTTCTGAATATATTTGTGGTTGCATCTCAAATGATGGTTGCTTCTTGTTTTTTCATTTGAAGACATGTCCATCTATAGGCCAAGAGCCAAGTAATAATGAAGACTATGATTCAAAACTATTTGCCTCTACTAGTGAAGAATAGCAAGGCAATGACAAGCTTCATTTTTTGAAAATTTAGATCTATTTGTTAGGTGATATAATTTATTTCATTAAACACATCTCACTGGATGTATCATTTCAAGATTTAACTAATTTGGGGATGAAGTTGGTAAATTATGATCATTTGAGACACCTTCTTGTATTTTCCAAGTCAAGGTTGGATGTGTTCAAGTCTTATGTCATGAATATGATGTTAGAAACCAAGGTGTTATGGTTTAGGGAGTTGGTAAAAACCAAGGCCAAGTAGGAAAGGTTGGATAACCTTGCAACTAGTGAAGGATTTGTGATGTCAAGCCCCACATTGGAATATCTATGTCATATATATGACAAGTTTACAAGCCAACCAATAATGTGTAGAGATTCAAAGAGAAGTTTCAACTTTCACATACTATTAAAGCCATCTTCCATTGGAAGCTATGGGAAAGCCATCATGGATAGGTGTAATTACTATATGAATTCACTCCTTAGTCACCTAAAAAAGGGAAAGGGAAAGGATTTCTGCAACTACAAAATCCATTTGCATACATAAACAAGTTCAAGCTTGGAAGATAAAATTTGCACCCTTAAAACTCGAACGTGATCGGTAATGATCCACAACTAGAAGAAAACTAAGATAAGCATTTGAGTTTTCAAATTTGGTTTGATTGCACATACTCTATACATTATTCCACCACTTTAGAGATTTCTTGTTGATCCAAGACATCAAGGATGCCAAACTTGGTAGTTGCACCAAAAATGATGGATTGTTATCCAATTCTTTCATATCAACCTATTATTAAAATAATTATTTTTAAACATTGTGAAGTATAAATAAGACATTTAACTTTGTATCAAAGGGAAAAAGAAGAGTAATTAATACCCAAGCAAAAACCACATCATGTTGAAGTGAATTTTCCTTGAAAATTATTGAGAGAGGATTTTTTGAGCCTTATGGTGACTATTGGAGTCCATTGTAGAGCTGTCAAGGTTGCTACATTGTAAAGACAACAAGGTAGAATTACAAATAAGGTAAAGTCTTCCTTGTGATCCTTGAGATCTATGCTTGTATTTATCATTTCAATTTGATTTAATCATTAATTTTCATTATTGAACTTAAGATTAAAGGTTAGAATGAAAATGCATGATTTTACTATGAGTGCAGTCATAAGTATGGAATTTGATTGGATTCAATTCTAATTGTTTATTTTCTTGATGATCTTTTGACTTTGGAACCGTTCCTCCATGGATACAACTTGTAGGTCAGTCACAAACAAGGTGAAAATTATTGCATATAAGATAATAGTTAAAGTAATCCAACATTGAATTTTTCCTGGCTTGTTAAATCCCTTTAATATATCTAGTGGTATTACTGCAGTGCAGTCAGAGTTAATTTCCATTAAGGGCAAGCTAGTTATGGCTAAAACTAGAGCAAAACATGCTGAAAATGAAGTGCAAAGGCTACAAGAAAAATTAATTGGACTAAGAGTAGAAAGACAAGACCCTACACAATACATTGCTTCTGATGAGCTTGAACAATTCAGAATTGAATAGATGAGTCAATTGATTTCCAAGTATGCTTAATTGAAAATGGAAAAAGAGAAGGTAGAGTTAAATTCCTTAGTGGAAGATGGCCAAATCTATGTCCATGCTAAAGCCCTAACTACATTATAAGAGTAAACCAGAAAATTACTATTGAAAATATGAGGTTGACATATGATGAGTGGTGAGGTACCCCTACACTCAAACGAATACAAGCATTTCACACGTGATCCGGTCGAACTCCAAGGACTAAGTGCTTATGCGCCTTAATGGAACACTTAGGGTTAACCAATCATTGTCTTCCCAAACTTACTTGTATTGTCACGGTTGTATGGTTAAGTAAGCTTGAGGTATATGATTTTTATAACTTTTGTCTTTTTATGTCTTTTGCTAACAACAAGAGGGAGATAAAACTAGGTAACTAACTTACCTTAACTAGTTTTGAATTGTTCCTAACACCAGTATCCATTCCCACTTGTCGTACACATCTTGAACTAGTGCAACGCTGTTGGGATTACCAAACGCTAATCATTACTAGGTTACCAAGTGCTACACGCATGCTCAAAGTAGTCGTACTGAGTGCACTTAACTAAGAGGGTCAAGGGTTGAGAGAGAAATTAGTTAACTAGGAAAGTGTTAAACATTCAATAATAATTAATTACTAATTAGCTTAATCTGTATGCTACAAGGTTTATCATAAAGTTCGTCTTTATTGACATTCACAAATGTGTTCTTAAGTACAAATTACTTGAATAAAGATTCGTTCACTCTATGAATCCTACTGCGGGCACCTAGAAATTATTCTAACTCTAGAATGACTAAACTACAAGAATTTGGCTAAGGGTCTAAGTCTAACTATGAGAACAAAGGGTGCCACCTCTTATTTATAGAAGATGAGGTAGGATGCAATATCGTGTACACGATATCGCATGGCAAATGCAATATCACGTATGCAATATCGTGGCTCATCATACCCCCATGACTGAATGAAAACTCATCCTTGAGTTCCTTACAAAATATTGGGAAGGTATGGGATTATTGACTTGAATGACACTGATGGTGAATGGGGTGACATGTGAATGGATCAAATTACAATACATGGAAACATTAGTGTTCATGACCACAAGAGTGAACACTATACACATTTGACATCTAGCCTTATTTGGTAGTTGAGAGAGAAGAGAGAGAGAGAGAGAGAAAAGGAGAAGACGTGATGTGCCGATGCCAAAATTGTGCTTTCTGTTGTCCATCCATGAGTGCGTCATCAATCTTGTTCTTTGCACAACTATTCTAGTACTAGTCCATCCTAAGTGTTTCCTCCAGGTCCAGTCCATTGTTGTATGACTGCCATCTGCACACACAACACAGTCACATATGAGCAAGAATAAGTAAATCACAATACAATTGATACCTTGCTTCGGTGTAAGGTCCATTTGCTGAGTTGTGAAATGGTTGATACAAATTCTAGAGATATAACATTGGTGACTACCTAAGGTGTAGGTGTTAGGAAAAATTAAAAAAATTAGACCAAGGCCCCCATGATGAAGAGCAATCCTTTGGTAGTGATAGGATGGAAAAATAAAAGGAATAAGAAAGATGGAGAAAAATACACAACAGCAACGTCGAATAAAATGGATGTCAAAGGTGGAAATGAACAAAAAAAATGTTGATTGCAGAAATGTTTAAGGGAAAGAAGTTAATTGATGTATCAAATAGGAATGCCAGTGGATCCTCCCCACAGTAGGCTCATGCCTTTTATGCCCTGACAACCCCACATTCAAAGAGTCCATAGGCTCTGGAAATGTCATTTGGGAACAAGAGTTAAAGACTTAACCCCAAGAATTCACCAAAGAGAAAACAATGTATCAACCAAAATATATACTACTGATACAATCGGCAATGAGGTGGAGAATGGAGAAAGAATGATGGGAAGAAGAGAATGGAATGGAGTTCCAAGAACAAGGTGTTGTACAATCCCTTGTGTATTTATGGTTAATGTGATTGAGTAGATCTCATTCCAAATCCAGCCTTAAACACTCCACATCTAGTTACTTCGCATTAATACACTTGGCCAATCCATCCATTTGAAATAACAAGAATGCTTCTGCCAAAGAGTCACCACCATTTCGAAAAAATGAGAAAGGGAAAAGTAGGAAGTGAGAAAGGACCTTCGTTAGAGGGAACATGTTTGTTTAGTTCCATAACTAGTGACTGTAGCCCAGATGATTATTATGTCTAAGGGGTGTGCTTTGAATTCTCACTATTATGTTTTTGTTTTTGTTTTGCATGAGAACCACACCATGCAAAGACTTATTTTTATTAGCTCAACCTCCCAAAAATGGAGCAACATCAGAATGGCAAGGAAAAATCAAGAAGAAAACATCCAAGCACCCAAGATAATGGCTAGCACAAATGCATCAAATCCCCTTGAAGTTACACCCTTTTCAGTCCTTGAGTCCTTCTTTAGTTTGAGAAATGTCCAATCACCAATTCGTTAATAGTTTTATTATTAAGAAAGGGACCATACAATTCTAGGCTAAGAGCAACCATAGAAATTCATGAATGCATGGATGACATGGACTCATTATCTATTATATGAAAAGAACCATACCTTAGTATCAACATTATAACACAAAGGTAAAAACCAAACATTAGCAATCAATAGAATATAGTTCATACTACCATTAGGAGCACTTATTAGGTGACAAACATAACAAAATAAACAAAATAAAAACAAGCAAAATAAAAAATCACACAAAGAAATGAAAAAGTATAAATGATGTTGCAAAAAAAAAACAAGAAAAGTTAAAGAAATTTGCAAAACAAAAATGTGTAAAACAAAAACTTAAAAAAGAACTGAGGGCCTCAATTGGTTAGCAAAGGTGGCCATCTCCCCCATGATTAAGTTGGAAGGGGGAAGTCCAAAATAGTGAGTAGGGTTGTCCCTTCTCAAAGGTATTATGTGCACTGACCGTTCTAAATTCATGGAAAGGTTTGGTCTATTGCACATTAACTAACAAGCTCTTATTAGTGCTCTCAGGTTTGTATATGGTCATGGCCCCTAAAGGAAAGGTTGTATAAATAATGTAAGGTCCTTCCCACAGTGTTTGAAATTTGGTGCATTGTGGCACATGTGTGGGGTTCTAGTAGAGAACCTTATCTCCTGGTTGATATTTAACCTTTCAAATCTTCAAGTCATGACATTGCTTGTTATATGCCTTGTGCAACTCATTTGATGATAGGGTAGCTAATCAGTTTTTTTCTAGCACATTTAAAGTTGCCAATCTTTGTTTTTGAGCTAGATCTAGATCAAGGTGAAGGTCACAATCTATTGATAGTGTATGGAGCTCGGTTTGAATTGGAAGCGTTGGAAGCTTTCCGTACACTAACTCATAGGGAGAGTAGCCTATAAGGAGTTTCCAAGTGGAGCGGTATGCCCAAAGAGCATCATTCAGTTTAGTGCTCCAATCTCACCTATATTTGCTAATTGTCCTTGTCAATATTTTAGTGATCTCCCTATTGGTAACCTGGACTTGTCCATTAGCTTGGGGGTGATAAGGTGTAGTCAATTTATGTTCAACCCCTAAGCATTGCATTAACTTCCAAAAAGTTGCACCTGTGAAATGTGTTCCATTATTTGAAATAAGTGCACATGGCACACCAAACCTATTTACGATTTTTTGTTGCACAAATCATGCAGCTATAAATGATGTGTAGTCTAAACAATAGCTGCTTCAGCCCATTTCATTAGATAGTCAACAACAACTACAATGTAGGCTTTTCTATTGGACATTGGTGTAATGGGACCCATAAATTCTATTCCCCAAATGTTAAAAGGTTATAATGGTTGAATCCATTGTTATGGACCCTCCATTCTAGTGGTCATTCCCCCATCACGTTGACAGCACTCACAAGATCAGAAAAATTGACGGGCATCTCGAAATAATGTTGGCCAGTAATATCCTGTAAACATGATCTTAATAGCCATTTTTCTCCCCACATAGTGACCCCCACAAGGGCCCTCATGAGCATCTTGGAGAACTCTCAGTTGGTCTACTTTGGGCACACACCATCAAACCAAGCCATCAAGACACACTTTGTAAAGTTGTCCATTGATCTCCATGAAGTACTTGGCTTTGTGAAGAAACTATTGTTCCTTCCTAAAGTCTAGCTCCTATGGTGTTTTTTGAGTAAGGAGATAGGTGAGAATGCTATTATACCATTTCATCTCTGTGGGTTGGTTATTCACTACACTAGAAAAGAGGGCTTCATTAAGAAAATGATCAAACATTACATATTCATCCTCTTTGTTGTCCTAGCGCAACCGAGATAAATGATCTACAACCACATTCTCGGTGCCTTTTCGATTGACCATCATTAGATCGAACTCCTGTAGGGTTACTAGCCATCGTATAATACGAGGTCTAACCATTGGCTTGTTCATGAGGAACTGGATTGCACTATGATCCATGTGGATGAACACTTTGTAACCTAACACATAGTGCCTAAACTTATCCAGTGCAAACACTACAACCATTAACTCTTTCTTTGTAGTTGTGTAGTTAAGTTGTGCACTGGCGATACTCCTATTTGCACAGAGGATATAGTAAGCATGTTTTTGGTCATTTGACTATGTAAGTATAGCTCCTAAAGCATAATTGGATGCATCAGTCATTATATGGAATGGTCTAGACCAGTTGGGAGCTTGTAGAATGGGAGTTTTGACAAGCTTTTATTTCAAAGTTTGGAATGCCCATTCGCATTCCCTAGTCCACTCAAATGGTACATCCTTCTTCATTAGCTCTACCAATGGTTTGGCAATCTTGGAGAAGTTCTCAATGAATCTCCTATAGTAGCCAGTGTGTCCAAGGAATGATTGAATGTCCTTGAAAATTTTCGGTTGCTGAGTGATTCCTTGGATAAATCTAATTTTGTCTGGGTTTACCTCTATTCTTGCATGTGAAACCTTATGCCCAAGTACTATGCCTTCTTGGCCCATTAAATGGCTTTTCTACCAATTGAGCCTTAAATTAGTTTCTACGCATCTTTTCAACACTTACTCTAATTGGTCCAAGGCTTGATCAAAACGTGTTCCATAGGTGGAGAATTCGTCCAGAAAGACTTCTACTTCGTTCCCTATCTGCTATTGAAATATGCTTAGAACTAGGCATTGAAACATGGCAGGAGCATTGCACAAGCCAAAATACATTTTTTTATATGCAAACATTTCCCAAGGACTAGTGAACGTTGTCTTGGCTTAGTCTTCTAGAGCTATCCATATTTGGTTATATCCACTATAGCCAACCAGAAAACTGTAATAGCGATGCCTTGCTATGGTGTCTAAGACTTGGTCAATGAATGGCAACAAAAAGTGATCCTTAAATTTTTTCATGTTCAATAGTCTTAAATATATGCACACCCTTCATTTACCTCCCTTTTTAGGCACAATCACTAGAGGGCTAACCCATTCGCTATCAGAAATGGGATATATGAACCCAGCCTTAAGAAGTTGTTCTATTTCTTCTTTTACTACTTGCTTCAATTTTGGGTTCAATCGCCTTTGTGGTTGTTTTCAAGGTTTCATGGAGGGGTCAGTGCAAATCCTATGCTGGAATATCCTAGGATCTATTCCAGTTAATTCGGGATATGACCAAGCAAAGGCTTTTGATCACTTGTTAATTACTTTTAGCAGTCTTTCCTTTTGTTTGAAAGTCTTACGTTGATGATTACTGGTTTTTCATTTTCGAGGATCATATATTCTAGACAGGTGGGCAATGGTTTCAAATCTAAGGGCTCTTATTTAAATTTTTTAGGAATTTCCAACTTTCCCCAATTGATGCTTTCAAGGTTAAGGTTTGGAAGTTGGCAACGGACTTGCTCGAGTGCATCTATGCTTTTGATGTAAGCGTTAGTTATTCCCTTAGTTAGTTCCATGCATGTTAGTGAGTTGCTCTCTTGATCAACCATTAGCCACTAGGTGTCTTCTTGTTGTGTGGCTGCTGCATATAAGCATTTTGTATATTAATGTCTTGTGCACACCGATTGCATGCAGGCAATGCTAAACTTTGCATAATCCATGATCTCTGCACGCAATGGCATCCTGTATCACTATATGTGATGCATGGAACCTTCTTCTTCTCAATCTTTCCAAAAGTGTTCTTTTTAGATATTTCCAGGGAAAGATCGCAGATTCCTAGACATGCATCTATAGTACTTAACCATGCCCTCCCCATTATTATTGGGAAGTCCCCTTTACCATTGTTCACTTGTATCACTAGGAAATCAGCTAGATATGACCACCCACACATAGTGGTAATGATTTCCTCCACCAGTCCCAAGGGGACAGTGATGGACTAGTCGGCCAACTCTAGGTGAATATTGCTCTTCCTTAATGGAGGCAAGTTCCAAGCTTTATACATCTCTTGTGATATTAAGTTGACTCCAGAACCTGAGTCCAGAAGACCTTTGCATGGCTGATTCCTAGTGATTTGGAGATACATTATAGGGCTTCCTAGATCAGATAATTTCCTAGGAAGGTGGCCAACTTTAATCTAGTCAGTAAAGGCATGTGTTAACATAACCGTATGCGTTGAGCTCAGTGTTTGGTTTGAAGGGAGCTCTGAATCCTTATTTGATGGGGAGGCATTTAGAGGTTCAACCGCTTGTGGTTGTGAGGGCTTGGTTGGACTGTTGGTTCTGCAAAAAGGTCTTCTCTCCATATGGTTGTCAGAACTAGTAGCGGGGTGAAGATTTACAGCCCTCGTGGCATTGCGTTGCTGCAGTTGAGTAGGGAGTTCTCCTTGCATTGTTGGAGAAGGTGGTAATGGAGCCATTGGTGTGAGAGTTGCGGATGGATTTGAAGAATGGAATGTTTGTGGGTTATCTCCCCTAGGAGAAGGAGTTCTATAATACTCATAAGCTTGGTAGTGATGTTGTGGTGTAATGTAACCAACAAAGTCACATGGAGAGATTGGATGCTGCACATAGTATCCATATGGGTCTGGTTGCTAGTAGGGGTATTGTTGCCTTGGTGGTGGCATCTGCCATGATTGTGGTTATTGCCACTATTGATGTTTCTCAATAGGTTGTGGTGGAGTTCCACTTGGATAATATGTTGAAAATTGGTGGAACTACCTTGAATTACCTTGGGGATAAGGTAATTGTTGGGGTGCTTGTTGTTTGTTAAGTCATGGGTTGAGTGCATACATCCCAAACTCTTATAGATGTGAGATCACTGGGCAACATCCCTTAGAATGGTCATATTGGCATATCTCGCATCCACCATCATTGTCTGTGTCTAAATCCACAACCTCTTCTGTAATGGCCATTTTGCCCTTACCTTTGTTACGTGCATTGTCCACATCTCTCTTTTTCTTTTTATCACAGTCACTACCTCGCTCCCTAAACCCCTCTACAATTTTAAGAACAGTTTCAAACCTACTATTTAGGGAGTCCCACATCTAGTCTACCTTTGTCAATACTTCTATTGTTAACTTTTGGAATGTCAAAGTTTTCCTACTCACCATCTCTTCAAGGGGTGACTCATCCTCCTCCTCATAAAATCTCACTCCCCTTTTTCAGAGGGAAGGATCTCAATTGTATTCTTCTGCACTTTCTCTTTTTCGTAGCTCACCTTCTTCGTTGGCTACTTTCTTTAGCAATCTATGAATTTGATGAGACCTAAGCTCTAATAATCTTCCTTGGGCATATGTCCCAAGGGTTCTCCTTATTCCATGCCTAAGTCCATCCATGAGCTGGCATAGTTGATCCCACTACGAATAACCATGGCCAGGGCAATGATGTAATAGTGCATAATAGCAGCCCATGACAGCATCCCAAGGGTTCATGATTTCCTTGCTTCCATCCTTGGATTTTCTTTCGTAGGTTAGACACTCAGGAGTACATTTGGTACTTATCATTGAATAGTTCTAACATTGTATTCCACCTCTAAATGGATTCCAGTTCTAAGGACCAGTACCAACTTTTTGCTTCTTTCACTAGTGTCCTTGGGAACAACTTCAACTTTTTCCATTCATTCTCTATGTTTTGCAAAGCACGTGCATCTTAGAATTCTTGTAAATTATTTTGAGGATCAGCGTTGTATCCCCCTTCAAATTGTGGGATTTGTTCATGTCTAACCTTTTGATCCTACTATCCTTTTGGTGCCTTGTTGGAACTCTTATAGCCTCCATTATATCTAGCATGATTCTAGTTGCGAGTAGGCATTATTCATGGTCATCACATTCATAGCATCTATGGTGTCTATGCGGTTCCCTACTCTCCCTTCTTCTATGCCTTGATTCCTTAGAGTACCCTCATCCTCGTTCTCGACTGTCTCATCAATGTTTTTCACTCTGTTTTCCTTTATCCTCACGATTGGTTTCCTTATGACTGCATCTAGACACTAAAGGAGAGGATGAAGGTGATGATGAAGATGAAGAAGAAGGAGAATGATTTTCATAATAATGTTTTCTACCTTCTCTTTGGTGGTCTCGACCCCGATCATGATCATGATTAGAACGTCCACCCTTATCGTGTTTTTGTGTTCTCTCATTGAACACTTCATGTTCGTGGGTATCAA
Organism: Gnetum montanum; assembly: GCA_015680685.1. Classification (NCBI taxonomy): domain Eukaryota; kingdom Viridiplantae; phylum Streptophyta; class Gnetopsida; order Gnetales; family Gnetaceae; genus Gnetum; species Gnetum montanum. The sequence goes on from MNCI01036805.1 coordinate 303,849, forward strand.
AACCAAGGTTGTGAATAGTGGAGTGGAGGTTTTAATACACCACCTCCTGATCATCGTTAGGAGGGGAAACATTGTTTTGTGGAGAACCTATTGAAACAGGTTCACCACCCTCAATTTCACTCAAGACATGTGAAGCATTATGGGACCATTTACCCTTCAAGGATGTATGGTATCTCTCCTGTCACAAGTCCCTTTGATGTTACGCTTCTGTGGGATGATAGTCCCTTGTGTCATGATCACATGCAATGTATTCTACATATAAAAGAGGCATGTCTATTCATGTGATAGCACAAAGGAGCATTTTGGGAATTGATCGGTCTGGAGGAAACACTACGTTACCCTCTAAGTCTCTCCAACGTAGTTGTTCATCTTGGTGGAGAATAAAGGTAAAATTGAGTAAATACTAATCATGATGATTATATACCACATAAAACTGTTAAGGAACTAGCAGATCTTGGTTATGTGTAGTGTGCCACCAGCTGTCTCTTGTGTTAGTCCAAGGCGGTGAAGTGCTCTTATGTGAAGAAGAAGACATCTTGTCTTCTTCGGTGTGCAATGTGCCGTTATCTTATCCTTATTTGATTAACCCTAAGGGTTTGTTCTAGCATTCCAATGACATGAATGATTTCCTATGCTCTACACAATGCACAAACAACTAAGTTCCTTGGTAATGATGCCAATGATGAGTGGCAAGGTACCCCTACACTCAACCATACAAATACGAACGTTTCACATGCAATCCAGTTGAACTCCAAGGACTAAGTGCTTACATGCCTTAATGGAACACTCAGGGTTAATCAATCATTTTCTTTCCAAACTTACTTGTATTGTCACAGTTATATGGTTAAGTAAGCTTGAGGTATATGATTTTTATAGCTTTTGTCTTTTTGTCTTTTGCTAACAAGGAGAGGAAGAGAAAACTAAGTAACTAACTTACCTTAACTAGTTTCAAATTATTCCTAACACTAGTATCCATTCCCACTTGTCGTACACATCTTGAACTCCTATAATGCTACTGCAATTACCAAACGCTAATTGTTACTGGGTTACCAAGTGCTACACGCATGCTCGAAGCAGTCGTACTTAGTGCACTTAACTAAGAGTGTCAATGGTTGAGAGAGAAATTAGTTAACTAGAAAAGCATTAAAGAGTCAATAATAATTAATTACTAATTAGCTTAATCCATATGCTACAAGGTTTATCATAAAGTTCGTCTTTATTACCATTCACAGATGTGTGCTCAGGTATCCATTCACTCTATGATTCCTACTATGGGCACACAAAATTTATTCTAACTCTGGAATGACTAAACTACAAGAATTTGGCTAAGGTTCTAAGTCTAACTATGGGAACCAAGGGTGCTGCCTCTTGTTTATAGAAGATGAGGTAGGACGTGATATCACGTATGCGATATCGCATGGCGGATGCAATATCGTAGCTCATCAACATATATTGAGAAATAGAAAAATATGCTAGAATAAAGCATTCATTAGTTGAGAGAGTAGTTTGCAAATAGGAAGGATGCACAATAAAAGCTTCACATTGCAAACTCTAAACTCCAAGTGGTCAAAGCTAGCTAGTAGAACCAAAAAGATGTACTAGAGAACCTATTTAGAAAGATGATCAAATACCAAGAGTTAAAAAAATAGGTAGAACTTTAGAAGATGAAAAAAGATAGTTTTCAACCTGGTATGTAAAATTCAATAAAATTTTTCCATAGTTGCCATGTTCATAGGAGGTACTGACTCTAGAAAATATTGCAAAATGTGCTTGGATGGTACATGATCCAAGATCGAAAGAGGAGAAGCTTTGGATACTCCTTAAGAGATATTAATTTTAGAAGCCCAACATAAAAGGAAATAAGCTAATGAAGAAGCCATAATTGCCTAGAACATAAGGACTACATTAAGCTTGTTTGTTTTGTTTTGTTTTGTCATATGCATCAGTCATGCACTACATGATAATTTTGTAAAAACCACTCAAACCACAATGTGACATTCATAAGAAATTTAGTCATGTATATAAGTCATAATATTAGAATATGTATATGACCCTACAAATTTTGCAAGAAACTTTGTTCTCCTTTAGTTTGAACTTAAGGATGAGATTTTAGTTAATTGTGGAAGCATAATAAAACCATTGTGTCATGTAGCTATGATATCATATCTACAATATCATAGCTCCATATACATCATCATAGATATGATGTAGTGGGTCATAGTCATGCCTATAACTACCAATCCACCGTGGCATCAAACAATAACTTTCACTAACACTTATCAGAATTTTTGCAATTTGTTTTCTTGAATTAAAGCTAGAGTAAATGCTCACAATGTGGTGAACAATAGTTATAAGAAATCTTTGTTCAAGTTGATTGTTCCTAGAAACAATTCATAACTAGAAATAAAGATCGAGATTATTTTTCACAATTGTAGCATCTCACATAGCTTAATTTTACTTTCCATCATGTTCATTTTCATTAATTTATTCACATTTTCTAAGTTCTTTTATATTTTGATGTCTCTTAGTAAGGAAATATAAGTACGACTAGTTTCAAGTGAAACATGTAACTATTTGATAACCGAGTAGTAATTTCACTTCGTAGTGAAATCACTTGGTAATCTTAGTAACAATTACATCAGCCTAGGATGTGTATGAAAAACTAGGAATAGTTGCTTATTGTCATAGGCTAGAATACTTTTCTACTTTAATTGCACTTAAACTTAGATTTTATCATCATTTTCACCATGTTGGCACTTAGTGTAACTCAAGCCAAATAGCATCAACATAACATATACCTCACCAAGGGTTAAACCATATGACTTGAACTTTGCTAATTATCTGTGGGAAGATCATGATTGCAAACTAAACATCAAGCAATAGTATACTTACATTTTCCTTCCATTGATTACAATCAGGTTGCACGTGAATGCTTGTAACTTGTATGCTTGAATGTTGGAATACCTAATTGCTTATCACTAGGTCACATGTTTGATTCTACTTGGAAATACTAAGTTATAAACTTCTATAAATCTTCGAGTGTACCTATGTTTCATTTATTTTAGGTTCCAACGCCTTCTTTTAGTAACATTCAACATTCATCTAAGCATTCTTATTTCTACCATACTTATTTGTTATTCACACCTATTTTGTAGTGCCTAACATTTAGCCTCATATAAGATAGTAGGATTTATTGTTTTCCTATAAAAGTTTTTCTTTAGTTTCATTGGTATTCTATTGTCACATATCACACCACTAGCATGCCTTTATTTTGACTACATTGTCTCAATTCTATTTCTTATATCTTTAACAATTTTACCATATGATTAGAGCTTTGATTCTAGATAGTGGAACTATTTGCATGGAGGTACTTTTTGGCCTTAAATTTTCACTTCTATTTCACCATTATTTATGCTATTGTTAAAATTTCATTTTATATATTTTGTCTTACTTCTACTAATTTCAATCCTTTTAATTCTATAGTATGTCTCCACTTCTCCATTTTAAAAGCAACATTTGCTAGGGTTATACTTATCAACATAATATAATCAATAAATAGCATACACCAAGGGATTTCATCTTGTATTTCCTTTGTTGATTCATCCATAATCATGACAAATAAGTATTAGCTAAGTGTAGGCCCTTCATGTAGACCTACTAAAAATTATCATCACCCAAAGCCACATTGCTCATCCTACTAAATGGGATCTTGAGAGGGTTGGTAGATGAGTGAAAACCTAGCCTCTTGATGTTGACCTAGTATGAGTTGAAAATTAGATGTTATTCCAAAAATTGTTCTAATTTTAGTGGTAGCTCTTACATACATGTCTTTACTTTAATATATTTATTATAAATGTTTTTCATCCACAAGGTCCACTAAATAATATCTCTCGATACTCTATCATATTGTTTTTCCAAGTTAGTAAAGATCATATGTAGATGTTCTCTATTTTTTCTAAATTTTTACATCAATTATCAAATAAAAAAACTTCTATACTAGAGCTTCCTAGCATAAAGGCAAATTAATTATTAATAATATTGATTCAAGTTCTGAGATGTTGCTCTATGAATCTCTTGCAAAGCTTCATAGTATGGCTTACTAGCTTAATCCTTCTATAGTTCACAGAATTTTATATATCTCATTTAATTTTTTAAATAGAAATAATAATGCTTTTCTCTAATTTTTGGGCATTTCTTCACCCTTCAAAATTTTGTTAAATAATTGTGTCATCCCGAAAATTTTTGTATCTCCCAATGCTTTCCAAGCTTCTACAAGAATGTTATTTGGTCTAGTAGCTTTTCCATTCTTCTTTTTTAATAAGGCTATCTTCACCTCAAAAAGGAAAATTTCTTAACTAGACCAAAATTTGGTTCTTATTCATGGATGTCTTCTCTTAGAAAATTTTCATTTAATAATTTTTGAAAATAAATTTTCCACCTATCCAAAATTTTATTTTCTTTTGCCAAAATTTCTTTATCTATCTCCTTGATGCATTTGATATTATTAATGTCCTTACATTTACTATTTCAAATTTTTTCCAATTTATGAATAGACTTTTCTCCTTCCTTTATTCTTAACTTCTCATAGATGTTATCCAAGGCCTTATGTTTAGCTTTAGCTACTACTATTATTTCCTTCATTTTTGTCATTTCGTACATTAGCCTACTTTTGGAGTTTCCACTTTGCTACCATTCCTTAAAGCATCTTTTCTTATTTTGAATAGCATGTTACACTTCATCAATCCATCACCATGTCTCCTATGAGATGTATTTTTTCCTTTCCTTTCATCCAAAATGTTCTTTACAATTTTCTAAATGCAGCTTTTCATATGGCCACAAATTAAAATTACAAAGTAATCCTAATTCCAGGTGAATTGGTGAAGCAATTATTCTTTAAATAACATGATCTTATTTTCCTTCAAATTCCTCCATTTTATGCATTTATTCTATTTTCTCATGTTATTTTTAAAACTTTGTATTGCTAAGTTTCAAACCACCAATTAATGTTGAGTTACAAGGTACTCTCTAAGTATGACCTTGCAATCTCTATGCATGGCTGAGTCTTTTTTGTGCAACAAGAAATAATCAATTTTTGCTTTACCCATATCACTCTAGATCTTTCTTGCCTTTCCATCTTATTTTTTGGAGGTAAGAAATGTTGTTTCTTCATCTTTTTATAGCATTGATAATTTCAATGATCATTTTATTGAGAGTTAATGTTTCAAGTTACCATTTGAAATTTGTCCCCAGACCTAATTTTTTACCCACACTTGCTCTTAATGCAGGAACCCTTTTCTACTTTCCATAAAATTTGGATGACAGCGTTGCACATAATTTTTGGAGGTTGCGCTAATTACGCTTGCTTATTTTCTACAATAAAAAGGTCCTATGATTGTTGTGCATCACATCTGGGGAATTCCCTATCATCTACAAAATCTAGAAATGAACTCATCCATGAGATTTGGAATAGTTTTACTACTAGTAGCTAACTTAATGCTGACCCATGAAAATTCAATTCTAGTGGGCAACAATGAGTTATAAGATTGTAATTTAGGTGTTGAATCCCAAAAAAAATATAATAAAAATAAAAACTTAGATTCAGAGTACAAGAGTAGAGAAGCAGAGGAGAAACTCCAAAACAACAAAAATGAAAGGCCTAATGGTTTTGGGAATGTTTATTATTTTTTTTTTAGGTTTTCATCCTTACAACCAATCCTAAAAAAACCTCCTCTCTAGGGTAGGAAAAGGATTAGATCTTGCCCTTGTTCAAAAGTGCCCAAATGGGTTTTTACTTTCTACTAAAGACTTCCTGTTGATAAAAAAGAAAACTACAAATAGAAACATTTAGGAATTCAACTAAAGCATGAGCTGCTAAATGATATCACCTTGGATTAACAAATGAAGAAAATTTAGTTAGAGAGTCTATGTGAAAAACCACATAGTATTGAAACCTCTAGAATAAAGTAAAAATATTTGAATTTGAGGAACAAATATTGTTAAAAAATATATTTTGGTTTCGATACACTTCCTAAACTATAACTATATCTATCTCCAAGCCATAGCCTATATGAAACATTGATAAAAGGATCATCATCTAAAGCCACAAAGCTCATCCTACAAGTGGGGTCTTGGAAGGGTTGGTAGATGGGTAAAAGCCTAAGCATGAACCTAGGTGATGAGTGGCAAGTTACCCCTATGCTTAACCATATGAATATGAGTGTGTATGCATGATTTGGTTGAACTCCATAGACAAACTAGTTGTGGCACCTAAATAGTTATACGTTGAATTCAATTCGTTGTCTTCCCACCTAGACTAGTATTTTCTTTTTCATGTATGGTTTAGTCCAGAGTAAGGCGTATGATGTGATTCTAAACTAGGCTACTCCTAGAGACAATGAGAAACAATCTTGATTAAGCTAATAGGCAACATAAAGTAAAATCTAAGTTAGCCTAAGTGTGATGAGCTTCCATCCTTAATCATCCATATGCATCTTGGACCTCGTGTATTACTTTTGGGAATTCCAAGCACACATTACTTGAGCACTACTAGATACGCTACTAGGTTACCAAGTAGTTACACTTAAATGTCTATGATTAATTCGTACTCATTCCGCGTTAGCAACAGAAAGTGTAAATGACAATAAAGGAAATATCAACTAGATAGACAACAATAAATAATCAACAATTAAAGTAAATAAAAGCTAAGTAAATAAGAATGAAAGTGAGAGTAATTAATTGCTAAGTAGAATATGGTCTAATTTAGCCTAACATCAGTAATCATTTCCATTTCTTGAACACATCATGAACTTCGTGCAAACACTACTAGGCTATCAAACGCTAATCATTTCTNCTTTGATTCATCCTTGCAGCACTTGAGATTTTTTTTCTTATGCATTTATTTTAATTTATGCACTTTACATTCATGTTATTAGCATAGCAATTTATTTTGATCAATTAAGTAAATTGAATAAAGTACACAAGCACGACCCCTTCGAGCATACATGTGCCACTTGGTAGCTTAGAAATGATTAGCGTTTGANGCCAACACAATGGTTTGCTTAGGTACATCAATGCTTGAATAAATATCCATTCATACTTAGACCTCCTACTGTAGACACTTGGAAATATTCTAAATTTTGAATGATAAACTACAAGAGTTTCCCTACTTGTGATGAAGTGCTCATCAGTCGATGTGTTGACTAGGCCCCGTATATGGGGCCACGTATACATGGCCACATCAATGCAGCCCCATCGACGCATTTTTCCATGCATCTACGTGGCCTTGTTTACTTAGCGTCTATTCTAGCCTATAAATAAGTGTGCTTCCACCACACTTAGGTATCTTTTGGGTAGTTGTAAAGAAGCTCTTGTAGTTTTTTTCCATGAGAGGTAGAATATTTTCCAAGTGCCCATAGCAGGTGTGAGAAAGGTGTCCAACTCTTTATTCGAGCACTAATGTACTTGAGCCCATTGGTGTGACCAGTAATAAAGATGAGCTTTTCAAGCATTCCTTGCAAAAATTGGATTTATTCATTTGAACATTTAATAGTTTAATATTTTAATGCTTTAATAATTTCTTAAAGTTTTCATTGTTATCACTTTAATTGTCATCGCTCTTTTATATCTTGTAAAAATCATAAGTACGACCATCTTGAACATAAATCCAACACTTGGCAACCTAGTGACACTTAACGTCTAGTAACCAAATAGTGGTTAGGGGATGCTTAGGATGTACATGGAAGATGGGATCGGATGCTTATGCTAGGAAGAGTTAAGAGATAGATTAGGATAACTATAGGCTACGCAATATTCCATTCATTACATTCCATTTCAAGAATTAGACTCTAGAAGATAAAGAGAAAAACAAAAAAAATCATTTTCCTCAATCTCACTTAACCATCACATTAGAACACCACAAGTGAGGTTGGGAAGACAAAGATCGTTCTTACACAAGTTTTTGCTAGTTAGGGTTTGGTATATGAAAAGTGCTTACAATCTACGAAATTTGATCGAGTTGCATGTGAATGCCCATGATTCACATGGTTGGGTGTAGGGGTACCTAGCCACTCATCATTAGTGCCATTTTTGGGGACTATTAGTCTTACATGTGCCATCTAGCCTTAGAAAAATTATCATTCACATTGTTGGAACAAACCCAGGATAGTAAAATTTACGCATGCTAGGCTGTCTAAGTAAAAAGTAGGGTACAACAATTAGTGGATTATCTAACATCTAAAATGTCTTCTTCTCATAGGCAAGATGGATCCAACACACTGGTACCACAAGAATGTCAAGTGGTATACATGCATCCAGATGAATATGTCCCTAACTTCACCTTCATCCTACATCAAGATGAGCATCTGTGCTGGTGGGACATGGAGGGCAACATCATATTACTGCTTGATTAATCATCTCATGGAATGCTGTTTCACAATCTTACTAGACTAGGAATTTAGGACTGTGGTGTGGAGTACGTCATGGAGGACCATGACTACTGGGATTATCGTCCAACTGACGCACAACATGTATGAGACTAGCAGCAGGCATAATGGTAAAAATAAATGAAGGAAAAATAGTTCAGTAACCCCTTATTCTTGCAAGGGCTACAAGAAAATGAGGAGACTATCTTTCATGATTCTGATTTGGCCTAACTTCCTTCAAGGCATTAGATCATTCAATCCATCATTTAAAATAAGCAACCAAGTAATCAGGATCCCTAGGAAGATGGGGCATCATGCAGGAGAGGTCATGGAAAAACTAAAGATGGGCATGAAGATTGAGGCCATCATTAGAGTAGAGGGGGAGATCAAAACCAGGGTAGTGGTGATTCCTCTCCCTCTTCTCCATCCTCTCACTCCACTCTACCTTCATCCAGTTCTGATTCTAATTGTAACCATGATAGAAAGAATTGGGGGGATGGTGGTCGCAAAGGCCAAAGGGAATGACGTGAGGAAGGATGTGACCAATCACATGACTCTCACCATCACAAAAGGAGAGGTAGCCAAAATCATCATAGACATCATGACCTTCAGTAGGACTATGACTCAGATGAGCCATTGTTGGCTATTCGAAATATGCTCAATATCACCAAGGCAGTTCAAATACCCAGGAGGCACCTGAAAGATAGCTGAATCAAGCGCATTGATATGAACAACATGTCCAGATTTGAAGGGGGATATAATTGTGATTCACAGACTCACTTACAAGAATTTCATGATGCTTGTACACTATAGAACATATATAATGATTGGAAAAAACTTAAGTTGTTCCCTCGCACACTCATCAAATAAGCAAAAAGCTGGTACCAGTCTTTGGAGCCGGAATCAATTAGGAGATGGAGTACAATGCTGGAAATCTTCAATGACAAATATCAAACCTATTCTAGAGTGGCTAACCTGAGATGCCAAATCCAATGGTGGAAGCAAGGTGGTCATGAACCCTTGGATGCAGCCGTGAGTAGATACTATTCATTGTTACATCGATGCTTGGTCATGGCTACTCTCAATGGGCACAGCTTCACCATATCATTGATGGGCTCCACTTTGAAACCAAAAAGACCCTTGGCGTGTATGCCTAAGGATGACTATCAGAGCTAAGGGCCCATCAACTATAGCACTTAATTGAGAAAGTGGCTAAAGAAGAAGGGGAACTTAGAAAGAAGGGAAGTGTAGAAGAGTATAATTGGGATTCCTCTATCAAAAAGAGGGAAGTTCAATTTTGTGAAGATGAAGAGGAATCACCACTAGATGCAATAGTGAATCGTAAAACTTTTCCCTTACAAAAATTTTCCTCTAAAATATCGGCCAAGGTTGATAAGATGTGGGACTCTTTAGATGAAAAATTTCAAAGTGTTCTAAAAATTGCAGAGGAGCCCAAAGAGCAAAGTAATGATCGTGATCGGTGTAGGAGGAAGGAAGCTAAATGTGCCTACCATTAGGGTAAGGGCAAAGTTGCTATAGAAAAATAGGTTGTAGACTTTGATATAGAAGGAGATGATAAGTGTGACATATGCCAATATGAACATCCTAAGGGGTGTTGTCCCATAGTGTCACATCTACAAGAGTCTGGGGTGTATATGTTGAATCCTTGCTTGGAAAAGAGACAAACACCCCAAAGGTTGCCTTACCCACAAGGCAATCCCAGGCAGTTCCACCAACAATAAGGATATTATCCAAGTGGAGCACCACTACAACCTTACAAATATTTTTAGTAATGGCAACATCCACAATCGTGGGGGATGCCACCTCCAAGGCAACAATACCCTTACCAGTAGCCAAATCCCTATGGGTACTATGTTCAAAAACTAGTCTCCCTGTAGGACTCTTCTATTCACATGACTTTTCAAAATCATTACCACTCCCTGAAATACTTCCAAGCACAATCTCCATCACCTAGGGGGGAGAACCCACATCTCTACTACCCTCCATCACCTTCTCCTGTCGTCTGTACTCAGCAACATCCCACTTAGCTACCACCTATTCCACATATGTAGGGGGAAATACCACCACAACCATAGCAACGTAATGCTATGAGGGCTATCAACTTACAACTATCTCCTCAACCAAATGGACTGGAAGCAAAGCCATGAAAATGTCCCTTTTTCTGGCCCAATCACCCAAACATACCCTCACAGACACCTCTGGCTAGTGCCTATGACCCTCCAATCGCCTCCACTATTCCACCTTTCGAGCAGCCTTCAAACCAAACACCCTCCAACATATAGATGATCATGCTCACACATTTTATAATGGACTGGATAAAGGCTGGCCATCTTCCCTAGAAATTAACTGATCTGGGAAGCCCCCTCATCTATCTTCAAGTGTCAAGAAATGAGCCATGTAAAGCTCTTTTGGATTTGGGGTCAAGAGTCAACTTGATTTCACATAACATGTACAAGACTTGGAACTTATCCCCATTAAAGAAGAGTAACATTCGGCTCGAGCTGGTAGACCAATCCATTACTATTCCCTTAGGATTGGTGGAAGACATTATGACCACTATTTGTGGGTGGTTCTATCCTACTAACTTCCTTGTCATTCGTGTTGAGAATTGCAAGGGAAACTTTCTAATCATAATGAGAAGAGCCTGGCTGAGTATGGTGGATGCAAGATTAAGACTGTAAGATCTTTCCCTTGAAATTTCAAAGGAAAATCATTTTGGAAAGATCGAGAAGAAGCACATTCCATGCATTGCATATAGTGACTCTAGGTGCAACTATGTGCAGTAGCTATGATTCGCTAAGTAGATATCTATTCAAGCATGCATTCGATGTACTGAGGAATCATAGGTTCAACAATGCCTATACGTAGTAGCCACAAATCAAGAAGGCACCCAATGGCTAATTGCTGACCCTACTAGCAACACTTTATGCATAGAGAGCATGGATGATGTGGAAAAGGTCCATCAACAAGCAGTACTTTATGTTGATGACCATGATGATTGGGGAAAGTTGCAAATCCCTGAAATTTTTAAACAAGATCCCTTGGAACTCAAATCCTTATTGGCCCATTTAGAATATGCATTTTTGCAGAATGGGAAGCTGGTAATTATCAATGCCATCCTTGCTCTTGAGAAAAAGAAGTTGTTGAAGGTGGTGAACAAATGGAAGGCCACTTTTGCATGGTCATATCTTGAATTGATGGGAGTTGATCCCAAGGTCTTCCAACATCAGATTTATATTGACCCCTCCATGAAGCCACGACGACAACCACAAAGGTAGTTGAACCCAAAATTGAAGCCATGACTACATTTGGTGCATCAAATTCATGGGTTCCATCACACCCATGTCCAATGAGAAGGCATACATTATCATCACTGTTGATTACTGCACAAAGTGGGTAGAGGCAGCAACCATCATTGACCGTTCTTCAAACATCGCTGCACAATTTTTTCAACAGCAAATTGTAAATAGGTTTGAAGTACCATGTGCACTCATCTTAGACAATGGAATGCATTTCACACTTTTCATAAACTCATGCAACACTTGGGGGTCATCCATAAATTTACAATACCTTATCACCCCCAAGCCAACAGGTAGGCCAAAGTCACCAATAGGGAGATTACCAAAATCCTCACTCGAACCATTAGTAAATATAGGAGGGAATGGAGCACCAAACTTAACGATGCCCTCTATTCCTATCACTCCACTTGGAAACTTCCTATAGGTTACTCTCCTTACGAGTTAGTGTACAGAAAGCTATCAAAACTTCCAATCCAGGTAGAACTTCAGACACTATCTATAGCTAGTGACTTGGGCCTTGACCTACCCCTAGCACAATGTGAATGACTTATCAACTTAAGTGTGCTAGATGAGAATCGATTAGTAGCCCTATCAGCAAATGAGATACACAAGACCTATAATAAGAAACATCATGATCGTAGGATTCGGAAGGTAACATTTTGATGTGGAGATAAGGTACTCTACTAGAACCCCACACATGTACCACAACGTACCAAGTTTCAAATACTATGGGAGTATATTGTCTTTGAAACCTTTCCATTTGGGGCCTTGCTTATACACAAACCTAAGGACCCCACGTGAACACAATTGGTCAATAGGGAATAATTAAAATCTTTTTGTGACCTTCATCAAAACAATGCTACTACCTTATCATCATAGGGACAACCTCGTTCCATTTTTTAGGTCTCCTCCTCCCAACTTAGTTGTGGGGGAGACCGTTTGCCATGCTAATCCACTATACTAAGCTCTTCACCATTTTTGGAACTTTAATTTTACATCTTTTTTTTCCAACATCGTTCATATGTTTTCCAATTCTTACTCAATTTTTCTTTCTTTAATTACTTTTCTATTTCTTTGTTTTATTATTTATATGTGTGTGTATGTGTTTAATTTCCAATTGGTTACTAATAAATCATCTTATTGTCATCAAATGTATGGTGCAATTGGTTTTTGTTGTGATGGGTTGCATGAAATGGTCCACCTATTCTATCTAGCTCCTGCCTTGGCATTATTTCTCTTGGAATTTACATCTACTTTCATCTCATAAAACTAACAGTGAGTCCACGTCATCCACCCATTCATCCACTCCATGGTTTTCCTCCCTTTGGGAACATGCAAACCCCCTTCACTTAAAAACATTTTAATTAATGTGTGACATGTGTAGTTCCTAGACTTGGGGATGACCCAATGGTTTGAATTGGGTGTGACTTCAAGGGAAATGCAGCGTTCATCATACTTTTTTATTCCCTGGTTTGTGAAAGTGTCCTCATGGATTTCTTACCACTCCAAGTTATTTTATACAAGGAAGCTCCCTGCCAATTTGACCTTACATGGTGTGGTCCTCAACACAAAAAAAGGGAGATTCCAAGCACACCCCTTGGTCGAATGCACGCAAACTAGCATGGGTCTTTGCATGGTGTGGTTCCCATAAAATAAAAATAAAAATAAAATAATAACTATGTAGGAATTCAAAGCACACACCTTAGACCACCTCTCATGGGCCACAAGGACTAGTTATGGGACTTGCTTCGTCCCCTCTAAGCTAGTCTTGTTTCACTTCCTTCCTCTCATGCATGTTGGATTGGTGGTTCTTTGTGGGTGCATTCTCCTACTCTTGGGGGTGGACGATTCTTCGCATGTTGCTACGATCTCACTGTACATGGTTGGTTTTTGGTATGAACTTAGGAAAGGTCCTACTAGTTCACTTAACCACAACTTCACATTGGGTTTCATGTGACCAATAACCAGAATTCCAATTTCCACTCCTCTCTCTTCATCCATTTCTCTCCATGACTTACCTCACTGCCCATCTTATGTTTTGATGGTTTTTCATGATTTCTGTGAACTCCTAATGCTTTGGTGGGTTCTCATGGATGAGAGTATTAACTTGCGATCACCATTCCTTGACTCTAGGATCCATGAACTCTAGTGTTGACAATATGCAAGGGCTACTAAGGCTACTGCTTGCTATGGGAAGGACCCACTTGCATATCCTTGGTTTTGTTTGTTAGTCTCCCATCCTCTTGATATTATTGGTTGATTATTTCTATGCTTCCCATCACTCTAATTCTTCTCCATAGAGTTCTTTCTCATAACATTCTCCCTCCTTTGACTCTCTTTCTCACACCACTTACCTTCCTCTTTCTATCAACCAAGTCCCTAGTTTCTCAAGCTCTTAAATTCTCCCAATTTGGCATTTTAATTTAATTTTTTGGGCCTTTTATTGTCTGATCAATGTTGTTAAATGCTTGCAACACCCCTACATTAACTAGTCCCTGTGTACGTAGCCCCCTACATATACACGGTCGGGTATATGCGATCGCGTATATGCGGCCCCGTCGATGCAGCTCAAAAACTTTATATATACCCCCATTGCACTATGCATTTTTGATCATTTTCCATACAAATTGGGGGGGAGATTTTCCATTTTTTCCACCACACCTCTTCTTTAAAGCACGTGCGTTGTTGATGAGTGGCAAGGTACCCCTACACTCAACCATACGAAACGAGCGTAGCACGTGCGATCCGGTTGAACTCCGCAGACTAAATGCCTAAATGCCCCATGGAACACTTGGGGTTAATCATTCGTTGTCTTCC
>MNCI01036805.1:329680-358350 GCA_015680685.1 Gnetum montanum
TCTGCCCTTGGTAATCCCAGTGGCGTACCTAGGCCTATGCTTGGTAGTCCCAGTGGCAGTCGTGCACGAAGTCCAAGATGTGTACGGTTGATCAAGGAATCAGTTGCTCATCGCACTTAGGCTAGATTAGATTTTCTTACCTTTTCCTCTTAGCTTAGTTTAGTTAATATTATTTTCCACTGCCTTCAGGAGTAGCATTAGATTTAGGAACATATCATACACCTCATCTAGACTAAACCATACGTGACATATGCAAAACTAGTCTAGATGGGAAGACAGTGAACTGCGACCTAAGGCTAACTATCTAGGTGCCACAACTAGTCCATCTGCGGAGTTCGACTGAATCGCGCATGCGACACTTGTTTCATATGGTTGAGTGTAGGGGTACCTCGCCACTCATCAAAGAGCAATGTGCGGTTGTTGAGAACTTGGCCAGATGAATGAATGACTACCAACAGCTGCAAACATCAATCCAAGCGTTCAACATCGAACAAAAATAGTTCACGGCTTGGTTTGTCAATCTAAAAGAACTCTTTCCTACACTTCCATGCCCTTGGAAGGTTCCAATTCCAGTACACATTAGTGAAGTTGCTTGGACAATGAACGATCCTAGAAGCAAGGAAGAGAAAATGAGGGCTCTCTTGGAGGCTTTTCAGTTTCCTTTGGAAGTTGCAATTGCTTCGAGACAACCATTGTCCATGCCATCGCTGACACATGTGCTAGAGGCTGGTGAAGGTCTGTTAGAACCACCGCCACCAAGGATGGTGTGATCTTCTCCAGCAATTTTTGCATCTTTCAGCACAGTAGAGAATCCAGGATCATCAGGGTGTTCAATTTTGTCTCTGAATACCACTATTTTGTAATTCATTCTTCTTTGTACAATCGGGCACTTGGTGCATCGGTAAAGCTAGTGTCTTTGTAGATGTGTTGTGTCATGTGTGTCGTGTCATGTGTGTTGTAATAAAAACTTCATACCTTCCAAATTGTAATGAAACTTGAGGACGAGTTTTCACTTAGTCGTGGGGGTATGATGAAGTGCTCATCAATCGATGTGTCGAATGGATTGCATATATGGGACCCCGTATACATGGTGGCATCGATGCGGCCCCATTGATGCATCTATCCATGCGTCTATGTGGCCTCGTTTATGCAACGTCTATTCTAGCCTATAAATAAGTGTGTTTTCGCCACACAGGTATCTTTTTGGCAGTTGTAGCGAAGCTCTTGCAGTTTGTTTCTGCAAGAGTTAGAATATTTTCCAAGTGCCCATAGTAGGTGTGAGAAAGGTGTCTAGCTCTTTATTCGAACACTAATGTACCTGAGCCCATTGGTGTGACTGGCAATAAAGACGAGCTTTTCAAGCATTCCTTTTAGCAATTGGATTTAGTTATTTGAACATTTAATAGTTTAATATTTCTATGCTTTAATAATTCCTTAAAGTTTTCATTGTTATCACTTTAATTATCATCGCTCTTTTATATCTTGTAAAAACCATAAGTATGACCATCGTAAACCCAACATTTGGCAACCTAGTGACACTTAACGTCTGGTAACCCAGTAGTGGTTAGGGGATGCTCAAGATGTGCATGGAAAATGAGATCGGATGCTTATGATAGGAGGAGTTAAGAGATAGATTAGGATAACTATAGGCAACACAATATTCCATTCATTACATTCCATTTCAAGAATTAGACTCTAGAAGATAAAGAGAAAAACCAAAAAAATCATTTGCCTCAATCTCACTTAACCATCGCATTAGAACACCACAAGTGAGGTTGGGAAGACAATGACCATTCTAACACAAGGTTTTGCTGGTTAGGGTTTGGTGTATGCAAAGTGCTTACAGTCTACGGAATTTGACCAAGCCATGTGCGAACACCTGTGATTCGCATGGTTAGGCGTAGGGGTACCTAGCCACTCATCAACTTGACTACTAAAAACTTGCTCCCAATTGTGCACTTGGGCGCTATATTTATAGACCTAGGAGTAATCCGAGAATAACTGCTCTAATAATTAGAATAACTACTCTAATAATTAGAGTAACCACTCTCATCACTAGGTCTTTAACTTGAGAAATGAGCACCTTACCATTATTCTAAATGGCAGTTCCCCTACATGAAACATTGATAGAACCTAAGTATAATTTAACAATGTTTTAAACATAATTTGAGCTTTAAATCAAAGTAACAAGCTTACAATGAGAGGCAGCTTAATTGGTTATCTTGCAATTAAGACATCTTCATGTTCTACTAAGTTCTACCAAAGTATTGCGTTGGTTATAGATTGTAAAGGTATATAGAGTTAAATAGGTATATGTTCAATTTTGGTAGGCAATGTTGAGTTATATAAAGTTCTAATTGGACTATATATCTTAGGGTGTACCTATGTTTCACTTGTGTCAGGTTCCAACACCCCCTAAATAGTAATGGGTTTGACTAGTGGTAAGACTCTTAACTTGAAACCTTCAAGTCATGGGTTCAATTCTGATGGGTAATGTTGAGTTATAAAGTTCTAATTGGACTATATATCTTGGAGTGTACCTATATTATAATGAAACACAAAAACAAATTTAGGTTAACAATGAGGTGTCAGCTTAGTAGTAAGACTCTTGATTTGGAAACTTTCATTCTCCTCTCATTAATAATGATAAAACACAAATTTAATAATTAAAAAGAATTTAACATTAGTTACAAAGACAATAAGATACTTGTACTTAGAAATTAAATTCACCACTCATTTTTTACCTTTATTTTGAATATGATTTTTTTTTTTTATTGCCTAAAGTTCAATGCTCATTAAAAAAACAAAAGTAATGCTAACAATGAGGTGTCAGACTGTGCTAGTAATCGCAGCTCATAATTTGAATAATAAAAGCCCTCTTTAATTTCCTAGAATACCGTAATGTTTTAATTTTATAACTTTCATGCGAGAATGAAAGCACTTTTGGAGGAAAAGCAAAAGTTCAACCCATCATCATCATAGTGCTGAACTGACACATGAATACGAAGTAAGCACGCCCAAATTTTGGCCAGGGCAATAGTCGGTAAATCTGTTTATTAAGACACTAAGTTTGGAACAGGTACAACAGCAACTCAATGGTATCCTTGTAAACTTTCTGTTCATGAAAAGCTTTCATGTTTAAGAATAACCATGAAAGGGAGAAAAGTGTTTCGAAGGATGACCCAGCGCGGAAAGTGACCATCATTACGTTTTGCCGTTATTATTGCCCGCTTTCAAACTAACCGAAAACTGGCAAAGAACGTGATGAGCGAGAAGAAAATTGCTTTGAATAACAACCTTAAAATACGATACAAAAACCGTTGGAAATTGCCGATACGCGTACACGATTAGGATCTTGGCAGGTCGCTGTTAACCTTCCCTTAGCTGCTAGTCTTGGACCGTTGGAATTAGATATATGAAGGGTCTGAAATAGTCTAGGTTTGACCGACCTTGAGAAATATATTTCCTTGCAGACATCGCTGGAATTTTTAACTATTTTCTTGTGCAGAGTGCAGAGACATGCGAAATGCGGCTTTATTCAAAGCTCCTTTCTTTTGACCATCATGGTACGCGTGCTTTCGAAGCAGAACAAAAATCTCTGTTTTCATTATTTTTTTGCCCAGGCTTGATCGTTTTAAGATCCCTTTCATATTCGCTTTTCGGTTGTGTTGGCATTCGAATTTCCTATTCAAAAGCATAGCGCACACGCAGGGGTTTGGAGACAAGAAGACATTACCGATATTCGCAGAGCTTTTCGTTTTTGGAATAAACGTATAAGAAGTCTCGTGTTGCATCTGTTTCTAGGCTGAAAGGAGAAGCATTATGGCAGTTGAGGTTATGAAGATTTTTTATTAAAGTTGTGGAAGAATCTCTTTTCGTTCTTTTAGCTTTTTTGATCTTTTGAGGGAAAAAAGGACTGAATCATCGTTCGTGTTAGTTTTGAACAAAAAGAAAAGACTATGAAATTTTATTTGCTTTCAGTTTAACGTTCTGAGGATAGACTGTTTGTATCTGTAGAGTGAAGAAATTATGCAACAACATAGCTTGCGTTTGAAGCTTTGAAAGGAGAAGAGGCTGTATGATATCTGCTAAGTTTGAAGGAAGGAGAAATACTTGAGACAAATCCATCCGTTTTGAAGCTTTTTCTTGAACAGGAAGATAATCGCGTTGCATCTGATATTTTCTACAAGATTGTTTGTTGTTCATCTGCTTTCCTTGTTTTGTTAGTCTGCAAAAAGTAACGAAGAAGCCATGCACATGAAGTTGGGGAAAAAGCTGTTTAGATCGCGAAAGCCGCGATCTGAAAGCAGGAACCTGAACAGTGAAGGGCAAAAGATGCGGTCAGCAGATTCCCTAACTGCAAAGGAGGCTGCAGAAAAATGCAGCAACGCCGAGAAGCGCGATGGCAAATGCCATGTGAAAAGCAGCAGCAGTGATAAATGGAAGCTGCCCTGGCTGTGGAACTGGCATTGGCAATGGCGATGGAGCAACAGCAGAGTAAATCTCTCAATTCCGGGACCTAAGGATATCATGTGGAAGATCGTTTCTGTCCTCGAATCCATCGTCCTGGTCACACTTCTTTCCTTCTTTTTCCTCTGTTGCGGCTGTAGCATATAATCTGGTCGTCTTAAATTTGTGAAGGTTTATTTTCTGGGATCTTGTTAGAGTTTGTTTTCAAAATCTTGTGTTGGATTTGTGTCTGCTGTGATATTTCGGGATTTTGGTTTATTCTTGGCCAGAATTTTCTGTTGCCGTTCTTGGAAGGAGTAACATACCATTTTTAAAGATATGAAAATGCAGACTTGGCAAGATTTGCATAGCAGAATTTTCCAATTTTGTTACTAGCTTCTTGTGAGAAATTTTAATGTAGAACCTTTCAGACAGGTTTAGTCGTAGTTCGTAGGTACCAAATTCTTGTCTCTCGATTCGTTTTTCTCCATGAACTAACCTTCTGTAACTTTAAGTAGGATGGATCTTTCTATTTAAGGTATGAAAAAGGCTTTCTAGAAAACTTTTGTCTGCTACAAACATTTCTTCGCCGTCACCAAATACATTTAAAAATATTTTTATAAGATGCACTGATTTTCTTCGACCTGTTCTGTTTAATTTAATTAGTTTTTGGAAAATCTGCAATACGTGAGGCAGTTGGTTAAGATCTTTAAATAAAAAACCTGAGATATTATACCTGAAGTGTTAAAATGGAAGCCTTGACCACGCGGAATGTTCGCTTTTCTCCTGTAACTTATGCTGCACGTTTTGTTCAAAGGTCAAACACGGTTTGTGAGAATATTTGTTTTAATATTAGCACCGAGACATAACTATTACGGAATAGTCCAGTGCATCACTGCCGTCCGTTTTTGTTAAAGAATTAGGTCAAACACGGATTTTGAGAATATTTGTTTTAATATTAGGACCGAGACATAATATAAGAGAATAGGCCAGTGCATCACTGCACTTTTGTTAAAGAATTTAGTTCGATATTTTCCTTATACACGTTATGGAAGGTTCACTTTGCTTTCTTACGTCTGGAGTATCTTTGGATAACTGTCTAGAAGAAATGTAGTTTTGAAAAGTGTCTCAAAATTATTAAAGAATGAATCAATCAAATTTATAATGGTAATATCTCACTTATATTTAATATGTTTAAACTTGGGTATTACATAATTTGTGGTGTTCATATTCAATACTATTTGTATTGCATAATTACTATATTTAGTCTTCATAAGGAATTTTGAATCATTTAAGTCATTTATTTCTTTCAATTGTGTACAATTGTGGTACTCAATAGTAGAAACATATAAATAGTTTGCCAAGTTTGTATTTGAACTAAGGCCTTCCTTGAAACTATTCAAATAAAAATATGTTTTTGGGTTTTACATTTTGATTTTACATTTGGACAACGTTTTTGAAATCTTTGTTGTTTTACCAATTTGTTAAACTTAGCATTAGAATAAAGAGTGTGGTTTTAAATATTTCATCATTAAGTTACGGAACTCCTTCATAAAATTGTCCTTTGTCTTGGTTTCTAGTATAACTTTTTCGAGTATTTATTCATTGAGAATTTTAAAAAGATTATAAGCAAAGGCTAACAGCTTCAAATTCTAAGGACATTGTCTAAATTTCTTATATCTATTTTCAATATTTAAAGACCTTATTCAATACATGAATAAAGAAGTGATGTTAATTAAACAATGGCATATCACAAGCTTAAATATTTGCTTTTTAAATAAATAAGGCTTTGAGTAAAGTATTTTAGTTTACATGTTTTGTTAAAACATTATAGCATATTATGAAAAAGTAAAAAATAAAATAAAATAAATTTTTGTTAGTGTGAACCATTAGAAATTGATGAGTGCTGATTGTGAAATTAAAATCATTTTACTAGTAATTTTGGAAATTGTAAACTAGAAAATTTTATTATATAAGGAAACTACAAGGAATTGGTTGGAAAGTTGCAAAGTCTTGGTATATTTTCAAAGAAAGATGAAAATATCTATGGCAACTTGTGAGATGAATTGGAAGAGTGGAGGAACTTTAAATTTAAAATTAATTCTTGGCACCAATGAGACTCAAATTAGAGACCTTCAATGGGTTAGACTAAAAGTTGAAAACATCATTAATGTAACTTAAGAAGATAGTGCCAATTTTAAAGATTGCATTTGCAACCTTATTTTCTCTTATTATATACTAACATAATCTTTTAAAACAAACATAAATTAAGAAAAGTAACAAGAAGGTGAGGAAGGTGGCCTCACATCATATGGTGAATCTCTCTATCTAAAAGTTTTTGGATAGCATGAAAAGATAGTTAAAGTTAACAAAGAAAATTCAAAAGAAACGTAAATTAAGAGAAGAAAGAAGATAGTGGTTGTAATAAAAAATAGTAAAGAGAATTAAAATTCTTTAAAGATGTACATCAAGACACAAATTGAATTAAGAGAAACTAGCTATGTAAAATGATATATAATAAATCATATATTAAGCATGTTTCCAAGTATGACTACTTTAAAATCTGGAAGAAAAAGGTATATAAACATTAATATTTAACTATAGGGGTGGAAATTGAACTCAGGGATTATTTTAGAAAATAATAGTTTGCATATCGTTAGTAATAACAAGGTAATTTAATTTATAATTGAATTGGTTACATTCAATTACAACCAATATGTTATTAATTTAAGTGTTATTGCTTGCATTGTTCCATGTTAAAAATACAAGTTATTTGATCATGTGTTTTTTATTAAATGATACTCTTTGTAGAAACTTGAATCAATTTCATGTACACTTTCTAATCTTTTGCGTAGTCTAAAAAAGTAATAATTGTAAAGCATAATATGCAAAAGAAGGTTAATGATGAGTGATTGGGTATTTCAACACTCAACCATACACATCAAAAATGTTCACATACAACCAGATCATGAATGGGCAATGTAAGTATACTAGTGAGTTGATGTTAGTTCATGATTGCTATCTCCCTACTTAGAGTTAACATGGTGCAAATCGTATGGTTTAACTCTTAGTGAGGTATATGATAAACTTATGTTGAGTGGCTCTTAATAACACCAAGTGTAAACATGATGAAAATCATTGTAAATTCTAATGCTAGGTACAATGAAATTGTAAATCTATTCTATCCTATGGCAATAAGCATCTGTTCCTAGTTTTCTGTACATGTCTTGAGCTAATGCAACTATTACTAGGATTACCAAGTAACTTTACTACTAAGAGAATCAAGCAAAGTCACTACTGGGTTACTAAACAATTACACCCATTTGTACTTATTCCACCTTATTAATAGACATTAGAAGAATAAATGACTTAGTAAATGTAAATGATTGAATAAAAGTAAACATGATAGAGAAGTAAATCTATGCTAAGTGACATGCTACAGTGATAAAGAACATTCTTAATCTTTATTACTATTCATGAATAGTGTCCAGGAACAATTGACTTAAATAAAGATTTCATACAAGTGTAATTTACCACACTATGGGCTTTCACTCTAACTCTAACTTTATGAAAACAAACCTCAAGAATTTCACTAAGTGTTGATAATTTTTTTTACTTTAATGGGATGGTGGGTTGGTATTTATAGGCATGACCATGGCCCACTATATAGTATATACGATGATGTATGCAGAGCTATGTATGGAGTTCCTTACAAACTGGTGGGGTTACATAGGCTTTGACATTATGACTCATATATACATGGCTGACTCTACTATGAATATCACATTGAAGTTCAAGTGATGTTACAAAATTGTCATGTCATGCATGATTGACACATATGTCAAAAATAAGATAAAACAAAACAAGATTAAGCTCAATGTAGTTATTCATAAGTTTTAGGTGGTGGCGGCTCCTCCATCAGCTTCTTCCCTTGTTGCCAAGATTCTGAAATTGATATATGTAGCACCCTAAGTTTCTCCTCTTCTAATCTAGGATCATGTACCATTTAGGAAAGTTTAGCAATGTTAGCTAGAGTTGGTACTTTCCAAGGATATGATAGTTGAGGAAACATGTTATTTGCCTTGACCTACCATACTGCATACTACATTCTTTCTTCTTTAAAGGCTTTAGCCACTTTCCTTAGCTCCTCATAGCCTATCATTCTTTTGGCCATGATTGCTACTACATCTTTTTGATCTAAGTAGTTAGCCTTAACTACATGTAGTTCAGAGTCTGTTATGTGAAATTTTTTTTTGTGCATCTTTCATGTCAGCAAACTCTTTTCCATACATTGACTAGATTATAGTCACCTACTGCTCCAATTTTGTTTTAGATCTCCCTATTGTCAACATGGCCAAGTTAGCATATTTGAGATTTGCTAATCCCATGTATTCTATCAAGTTCTTGATTTGCAAGGCCTTATTATTTACTTTGGCTTCATGTATGTGGGCAAGACTATCTAAGACTAGTTGCCAATCAGGTGCTTATGTTGTGATGGAGCTAATTTTGGTTTTGGCCATTTGGATCTCCTTTTCATTGATTTTCTTATACACACATACTAGATCCCTAAAGTGTTCTTTCATCAATTCATGTTTCTTAGCCTTATTTTGCCACACATTGATCTTAATTGCTAATTTCTGACATAAAGCACAAACTTCTTCCATTGAAAAGGTTTTATTTTCTTCGCCAATTATCTAATGTCAAGGTTGATTTGGGTAAATTGCTCCTTTAACTGATGGATGCTTTCTTCTAGTAGATGCTTTTGCTTTCAATATTTGTCAACCTCATTTTTTCAGTAGCAATTTTCCTATTTTTCTCTTCTAATGCAATTAGAGCTTTCACATGGATGTATGTTTGGGCATCAAATACTAAAGCATTCCATACTACCTTTTCCTTTTTTATTTTCATTTGAGTGTATTTGATCATTAATTGACCAATCTGTTCATTTCTAAATTGTTCTAACTACTCAAGTGCAATATGTCATATAGGGTCTTATCTTTCTACTCTTAGTGCATATAATTCTTCCTATAACCTATGCACTTGACTTTCAGTGTATTTCATCCTAGATTCTACCATGACTATTGAGGAGTAGTGAGGTACCCCTACACCCAACCATATGAATCACTAAGGTGTTCACATGCGATCTAATTGGATTCTATGGACCTATAGTTGTCTAGTGCACTAATTCTCTAGGAAGTAAAATGGGTGTTGAGAAGAACATTCGTTGTCTTCCCAACTACACTTGTGAAGATCAAAGCTATGGTTTAAGTCTAATTGAGGCACATTATTTTTATCATTTTTATGTTTTATAAATTCAATCACCTACAACAAGAATGAAAGGTAGAGTAATTTAAGATCTAGTTTATCTACTACTTAACTAGCCTAATGCAAGTACTCGTTCCCACTTTTTAGACACATCCTGAACACGTATAGTGCTGCTGGGCTACCAAACATTAAGCGTTTCTGGGTTACCAAGTGCTACACATATGCTTGAGGTGGTTGTGCTTATGTTCATTAACAACTTGAAATTGATTGCTTAATTAAAGTGCATTAAAGTGAAGTACATGTGGATAAAGTGCATGAATATTAAATGCATCAAGGAAACATTAATCTATTCTCAGTGTTGCAAGGATGATCAAAAGGTTTCATTTTTTATTTTGTCACACTACTATGCTTAGGTACACTAGTGTTCGAAAAAAGATCTATATACACTCAGACTCCTGTTGCGAGAACTTCAAAAATATTCTAACTCTAGAGAAAACAAACTACAAGAGCTTCACTATGCTATGACAAAAACTACGTGAAAATTGTGAGCCCAAGAACTATATTTATAAGCTAGCATATACCCCATGATACTGAATATTTGACATTGCATCTTAGGCTTCGATATTAGGTATCTGATATCAAATATTCAATATCAGAGCTAGTTAAAACATGATTCATCATACCCTCATGACAAAATGAAAACTTGTCCTCGAGTGAAGAAGAGGAGGAATAAGTTCCTTACAAAATATTGGGAAGGTATGGGAATATTGACTAACATACAAACTATCTTAGATGGAATAATAGACTTTGAGTGCCTGAGCGTATAGAGTTACAATCTTTACAAAATTGTGTGTTCATGGTAATAGAAGTGAACACCTGGGATAAAAATAACATCCAATGCCTCTTGGCTATTGAAGAGTGAGAGAGAAGATCCAATGATCATGAATAGTCCTCATCGTGTGGTACTACTACTACTACTTCCTTGGTGAAGATAGTCCCACTTCTAGTCTATGCTTCCCACCGCAATCATAAAAAAATCACAAATTAGTATGCAATGTGTAACACATAGCTATTAAGTACCTTGTCTCATTAGTCATTACACTTGGCTTAGTTGTGATTGTGGTAGATTGATTTCTTTAGGAGTGCTAGCAAGAAGACTAACAAATAGGGTAAAATAGAAAAGCGATCCATTAAACTTGAAAAAGTTCTACATAAGGAAATATTTGAAGAGGTGGAAGAGTTCACAATAATAAAAAGGAAAGTTCACTAAAAAATGTTGTGAAGATGTGCACAATTGGATGTCATTGATGAGGTAAACAAAAGGATTTGATTGTAAGAGTGTCTAAGGATAAAGAGCTTAACTAACCCAATCAAAAGATATTCAAGTGGATTGTCCCCAAAGTAGGAACATGCCTTTTATTACCTTTGCATAACTTCAAAATAAGGAGTCCATGGGCCTTTTGGATGATTAATGATTATGGAAGGTTAAGTACAAAAACCTAGAAGAAACTACCTAATAATTTCAACACATCAAATTGAGACATCAAATAAGAACATGAAACCAGTAGTGAGGTGAAACATGGAAAGCATAAATGGATGAGAGAGAGTGGAATGGAGTTCTTGATTAAGGTTACATGAAGTTCCTTGTGAATTCTATGGTTAAATGACTTGATAAGATGCATCCTTAGTCCAAACCAAAATCAAGCCCATTCAGTGACTTCACATCATCATTCTAAGACCAATCCATCCCCTTGAGATACAAGAGTGCTCCCATAGAACAACCATCGTTCCTTATTAGAGAAGAAAAGAGAAGTAGGAAATGAGGAAGGGCCTTAGCTAGAGGGGATCTTCAGGCATGGGTAACATCTCTTTCTAGTCCCATAACCAGTGCTTGTAGCCTATTTATTTTGTCTAAGGGATGTGTTGTGAATTTCCATTGATCGTTTTTTTGAAATGGGAATCATACCATGCAAAGACTTATTCAACTTCCTTTTATTGGTTGACATATAATGGTAAGAAATCCAAGAAAACACACATGCACCCAAGTAGAAAAGCATAAAGAATACCGAATCCCTTTGAAGTCACACCTTGTTCAAACCTTTAAATCCTTTCCAATTCTAGAAACTACCAAAGTCACAAATTCATTATAGTTTTGTTAATGTAAAAGCGATTGTACATTTCTAGAATAAGGAAAACCATAGAGTTTGTGGATGGATGGATGTTGTAGACTCACTACCTATTGCATGAAAAGAAACCATGTCCTCATTATCAGTAACAAAATTCAAATCTAGAATCTAGACACTAACAATCAAATAACAACATAGTACATACTACCATCAAGCAATGAATTACCACTATGCTTGGCACTTATTAACAAAAGGTTAGAAAATCACACCAAAATAAAAGAAAATATAAAAGAAAGTGTAAAATATTTAAGAAATAACAAATGTACTAACGATGTTGTAAAAAAAAATAGAAAATATTAATAACATGAAAATAAGAAGATGTAAAATAAAGAATGTGTAAAACAAAAAGTTGTAAAACAAAAATAGTGAAAAACTAGGGAGCCACTTATATAGTTAGCATGGATGGCCATCTCCCCCATGAATGAGTTGAAAGAAGAAGATTTGAAATATGGAGTATGGTTGTCCATTTGATGAGGAATTTTTTGTATTTTTTGGCTTATGCTTATGGAAAGGTTTTTCTTGTTGTATGTTGACTAGTTGTTTCTTATCTAGGTTCTTAGGCTTGTAGATCATCATGGCTCCCAAAGAAAAAGTTCCATAAATTATATAAGGTCCTTTTCACAATGTTTGGAACTTAGTTCATTGAGGTACATGTGTGGGGTTCTAGTAGAGAACCTTATCTCTTGGTTGAAATTTGAAATTTTTTGTTTTTAAGGTCATGGTTTTTTTTGTTGAAAGCCTTGTGCAACTCATTAGATGATAGGGCCATCAATCGATTTTTGTCTAGCAAGTTGAGATTCATCAATTTTTCTTTTTGTGCTAGACTCAAGTTAAGGTCAAGATCATAGGCTATTGACAGTGTACAAAGCTTGGATTGAATAGGAAGTATTGGTAATTTTCCATACACAAGCTTATAGGGAGAGTAGCCTATAGGAAGTTTCCATGTTAAGTGGTAAGCCTAAAGGGCATTATTGAGTTTTGTGCTCCATTCTTTCCTATATTTGCTAATATTTCTTTTAAGAATATTTGTGATTTCCCTATTGGTAACCTTAGCTTGACCATTGGCTTGGGGGTGGTAGGGTGTTGTGAGTTTATGTTCAACCCCAAGCATTGCATGAGCTTCCGAAAGGCAGTTTCTATAACGTGAGTTCCATTATCAGAAATTAATGCACATAGCATACCAAACATATTTACAACATTTTTTTGTACAAATCAAGTAGCAGTAGAAGATGTATAGTTGGTCATGGTTGCTACTTCTACCCATTTCGTACAATAGTCAATAGTGACTATGATGTACGCCTTTCCATTTGACATGGGTGTGATGGGATCCATGAAGTTAATGCCCCAAATGTCAAAGGATTCCAGTGGTTGAATCCATTATTGAGGTTCCTTCATTCAAGTAGTCATTCCACCATCTCGTTGGAATCATTCACAAGAGTGGACATATTGGTGAGCATCCTTGAAGATTTTTAGCCAATAGTACCTTGCCATCAAGATCTTAATGGTCATGCATCTTTCAGCATAGTGGCCTTTGCAAGGACCTTCATGAGCATCTTGGAGAATGGGTAGTTGATTATAATCAAGGACACCAGTGAACCAAGCCATTGATGCACACCTTGTAGAGGTCTCCATTGATCTCCATGAAGTGCTTTACCTGGTAAAGAAACTATTGTTTCTTCTAGTGGTCTAACCCTTGTAGCATCTTCTGAGTGAGAAGATAGGTGAGAATGCCATCATACCATTTAGACTCATTGGGTAATTGTTTAGTTATAGCCCCTATAGAGAGGAGTTCATTAGGAAACATACTAGATAGTGGACTTTCTTCCTCTTTGTTATTTCATTATAACCAAGACAAGTGATTAGCAACAACATTCTCAGTGCCTTTTCGATCTACCATCATGAGATCAAATTCTTGTAAGATCACTAGTCACTATATGGCATAAGGACACACCATTGGCTTGTTCATCAAGAAGTGGATGACATTATGGTATGTGTGCATAAATACTTTGTATCCAAACACATAATGCCTGAACTTTTCTAGAGCAAGCACCACTACCATCAGTTCTTTTTCTATAGTGGTGTAGTTCAATTGTGCACCCACAATGCTTTGACTAGTGTAGTGGATGTAATATGGATGTATCTTATCATCCATCTGCATAAGCATAGCTTTGAAGGCATAATTCGATGCATTCGTCATAACATGAAATGGTCTAAACTAGTTGAGTGCTTGTAGGATTAGAGTTTCTACAAGTTTCTCTTTTAGCTGTTGGAATGCTTGTTCACATTCTATAGTTTAGAAAAATGAAGCATCTTTCTTTTTCAACTCCACCAATAGTTTTGAGATCTTAGAGAAATTCTCTATGAATCATCAGTAGTAGCCAGTATGTCCAAGGAATGATCAAACATCTTTGATAGTTTTTGGTTGTCAGGTTATTCCTTGGATGATCCTTATTTTTTTTGGGTCAACCTCAATTCCTACTTGTGATATTTTGTGTCCCAATACAATACCTTCCTAGACCATTAGATGATTCTTTTGCCAATTGAGCATAAGATTTTTCTTAACACATCATTTTAGTACTTGCTCAAGGTGGTCTAGGGCTTGCTCAAATGTAGCTCCATAGGTGGAGAAGTCATCCATGAAGACTTCCATACCACTACTAATTTGCTATCAAAAAATGCTTAGAACTAGGTGTTGGAATGTAGCAGGGACATTGCACAGACTAAAATACATCTTACAATATGTAGAAGTCCCCTAAATACTTGTGAATTTTTTTTGGCTTGGTCCTCTAATGTGATATGGATTTGGTTATAGCCACTATAACAATCTAGAAAACTATAGTAGCAATGCCCAGATATTATGTCTAACACCTGATCAAAAAATGGAAATGGAAAATGGTCCTTAAAGGTTGCCATATTTAGTAGTCAAAAATCAATGCAAACTTGCCACTTGCTACCTTTCTTTAGCACAATCACAAGAGGACCAACCCACTCACTATCTATGATGGGATAAATGAACCCCATCTTGAGGAGTTATTTGATTTCCTCTTTGATGATCTGCTTTAGTTTGGGGTTCAATCACCTTTGTGGTTGTCTCTTTGGCTTCATGGATAGATCAATGTAGATGCGGTGTTCACATATCCTAGGATCAATCCTTGTGAGTTCAGGATATGACCAGACAAAGGTTGCTAACCATTTTTCAACCACATTCAACAACATCTTTTTCTATTTTGAAGCAAGATGTGCATTGATTATAACCAACCTCCCATTATTCAAAAATACATATTCCATGTCGACCAATAGAGTTGTCAATTCAAGGGGCTGTTGCTTAAAATTTTTAGGAATTTCCAACTCTTCCTAGTAGGTATCATCATTTGCATCATTAGAGAGTTGGTGATAAACTTGCTCTAGTTCATCCATGCCTATGACATATGCGCATGTTAAGCTCTTAGTTGGTTCCATGCAAAGTGTGTTGCTCTTAGAATCAGTGGTCAATCATTGGATGCCCTCTTGTTTTGTGGCTACTGTGTATAGACACCTTTCAATTTCTACTTTTGGTGCACATTTCTTGCATGCAGAGATAGATGCTCATCTCACTGCCCATAGTTTCTACACATAATTACACCTTGTATCATTGTACACCATGCATGGAACTTGCTTATGCTCAATCCTTCTAAATGCATTTTCTTTGGATATTTCTAGGAAAAGATCTTTGATGCCCATCCTTACATAAACGGTGCTTAGCCATGCCCTTCCCATGATGATTGAAAATTTCCCTTTGCAGTTCTCCACTTTGATCACTAGGAAATTAGCAAGATAAGACAACCCATAGATAGTAATCACAATGTCTTCTACCAATCCCAATGCAATAGTGATGGACTAGTCTACCAATTCTAATATGATATTGCTTTGCTTTAAAGGAGGTAGGTTCTAGGCACCATACATCTCATGAGAAATTAGATTGACATTAGAACCTAGGTCAAGAAGAGCTTTGCATGGTTTGTTCCTAACAATTTTCAAATAGATCAGAGGACTTATAGGATCTACTAACTTCCTAGGAAGGTTTCTAGCATGAATCCAATCAGATACAATGTGAGTAAGCATCACAGTGTGGATCCTGGGAAATGTTTGGTTTGAAGAGGACTCAAAAGAATTTGATAGAGAGGAAGACATAAGAGTAGGCTTGTCAATCGTAGGTGTATTTGAAGGCTTAGGGGGACTACGTGGTCAAAAGAAAGGTCTTTTCTTTGATCAAGTATCCAAACCACTCGATTAATGAACTGATTCTAAATTAATGGCCCTGGTAGCATTGCATTGTTACGGTTGAGTTGGGAATTCATCCTGCATAGGTGGAGCAGGTGGTAGCTATGCGGCTGAAGGAGGAAGATGTGTAGGAATAGGTGAAGGATAGGAGTAAGACATGGTATCATTTCTTACATGTAGAGAATGATTTTGATAATAATTAGAAGGGTGGTAGTGAGATTGGAAATTAGAAATGTAACTCGAGGAGTCACGTGGAGACAAGGGTTGTTGAATATAGTACCCATTTGGATCAATTGTCTATAAAGGTATTGCTGCCTTGGTGGTGCCAGTGCCCATGATTGTGGTTACTGCCACTATTGATATTGCTTGTATGGTTGTAGTGGAGTTCCACATGGATAATACTATTGTGGCTAATGGAACTACCTAGAATTACCTTGAGGATAAGGTAATATTATCATGGATTCAAAGCATACACCCTAGAATCTTGTAAGTGTGACACTATGGGGCAACGTCCCTTAGGATGTTCATACTGGTAGACATCACATCCACCATCATCATCTAATTTACTTTTTACAGCTTCTTCTATTGCAACAATCTTGCCCTTACCTTTTTGATAGGCACTTTCAACTTCCTTATGCCTCTTGCACTCATGATTACTAGCTCATTCTTTGGACTATTTAGCAATTTTTAGAATAGCTTGAAATCTACTATCCATGGAGTCCTATAATTGATTAACCTTGGCTATAATTTCATATTGAAATTTTTGAAGTGGAAAGTCTCTCCTATTTGCCACCTCATCAAGTGTTGATTCTTCCTTACTATCACAAAATTGAACCTCCCTCTTGCAAATGGAAGGATCGTGATTATACTCTTTTGTAATTTCTTATTTTCTCAATTCACCTTCCTCTTTAGATACCTACTTAATCAATCTTTGGATCTGATAGGTGCTTAATTCTAATAGTTACCCTTGGGCATAGATGCCAAGGGTTCTCGTCATTTCAAATCAAATCTCATCTACAATGTGGCAAAGTTGATTTAATTGAGAATAAGCATGGCCATGACATATATGCATTAAGGAATAGTATTGGTTGATGGAAGCATCCAAGGGTTTGTATGTTCCTTGTTTCCATCCTTAGATTTGCCTTCTCAATTTTGACATCCTAGAGTATGTTTGATATTTTTCATTGAACAATTCAAGCATTGTACTCCATCGTGTGATAGATTATGGTTCTATGGACCAATGATAGTTCTTTTCTTCTTTAATGAGTGTCCATGGAAATAAATTAAGCTTTTTCCATTCATATTTTATGTTTTGTAAGGTGCATGCATCTTGAAAAGCTTGGAGATGTTTCTACGGATCTAAGTTGTATCCCCCTTCAAACCTAGGGATATTGTTCATATCTAGCCTCTTGATCCGACTATCCTTCACATGCCTTGTTGGAATTAATATTGCCTCTACAATGTTTAGCATACTTTGAGTAGTAAATACAGGCTCATTGAGGCCTTGATTTTGGTGCTTGCGATGCCCTCTACTAGCCCTTCATTCATGGCATCATGTCTCTCCTGAATGCTCATGCCCTTGGTCTTTTCTTGCCCCATGGTCTCTTCGATCATTTCAGTCCTATCGGTCACCTTCATCAGAGTTGCACCCCCTATGGTTGCAATCAGAGCTAGAAGAAGAAGAGGATGATGATGAGGGTAAAGAGGAAGGAGGACTAGCACCATCATAGTGCTTGCTACCACCTCTTTAGTGCTTACAACCATGATCATGATCTTGTTTCTTGTCTACATCCCTACCTTGACTTACCTCTTTGGATCCTTCCTTGTCATTGAATCCATTCTTACTAGAACTAGGATTGTGCATCGTGGATTGCAAGTTCTAGTTTTGACCTCTTCACTAAAGTCAAAGAGATGAATTTCACTAAATGAAAAACCCCTAGAGAAGGATTCTCCACCATCTTTTTGGTACAATAGGAGTGGGGAATCATTAAATCCTTTTCCCTTCGTAGATTCATAACATTGTTCTAACTGGTGATCCTTGAGATGTTGTGCCTTAGTGGGATGATAATCCTTGGCATCACTATCTTAAAGCACATACTCAACATAAAGTCCTTAGAGACCCCATCGTATAAGCATTTGTTGGAGCATTGCAGGAATGGATCGATTAGGTGGCAACACAATGTTGCCCTCTATGTCATGCCACCATAGTTGTTCATCCTAGTGTAGGATGAAGGTGGAATTTGGTACATACTCATTAGGATGAGCATATACCACTTAGTATTGTTGAGGCAATTAGCCTTGGGTAGAGAATCTCTTCTGTGAGAAGAAGACATTTATGTTAGAGAAAAAAATGCAGTGTACTTCTTAAAATTTCTGTAGTAATCTTAAAATGTGATATGACTTTAAGGTTTAGTTTAACGATTTGAATAACTTTCACTAAATCCTAGATAGCACATGAAACAACCAAAAGGTCCCTGAAAATGACACTAATGATGAGTGGTGAGGTACCCCTATGCCCAACCATACAAATCACTAAGTAATTCACAGGAGATCCTATCAAATTCCATGGACATATAGTTCTCCAATGCACTAATTCTCTAGGAAGTAAAATGGATGTTGAGAACATTCATTGTCTTTCCAACTACACTTGTGAAGCTTAAGGATATGGTTTAATTGTAATTGAGGCACATGATTTTTATTAGTTTTATGTTTATAAATTTAATCACCTACAACAAAAATGAAAGGTAAAGTAATTTAAGATCTAGTTTATCTACTACCTAACTAGCCTAACACAAGTACCTGTTCCCACTTTCCAAACACATCCTAAACATGTATAGCATTGCTGGGCTACCAAACATTAAGCATTTCTTAGTTACCAAGTGCTACACATATGCTCGAGGTGGTCATGCTTGTGTTTATTAACAATTGAAAATTGATTGCTTAATTAAAGTGCATGAATATTAAATGCATCAAGAAAACATTAATCTATTCTTAGTGCTACAAGGATGATCCAAAGGGTTCATTTTTATTCCTGTCACACTATTGTGCGTAGGTACATCAATGTTTAAACAAAGATTCATACACACTCAAACTCCTGTTGCAGGCACTTAGAAAAAATTCTAACTCTAGAGAAAATAAATTGCAAGAGCTTTGCTATGCTATGCTATGACAAAAATTATATGAAAATTGTGAGCCTAAGCACTATATTTATAGGTTGACATATACCTCGTGATATCAGATATTCAACATCATGTCCTAGGCTTCGATATCAAGTATTTGATGTCAAGGCTCCGATATTGGATATCCAATATTAGAGCCAGTCAAAACATGATTAATCAACTAGCTTAATCTTCATTAAAACTAATTTAGACTCAACTAGAGTGATATCACTAGAAATATCAAAGAGGTTTTGCATGACTTGTCTTATCTATAATAGTATTTCCAATGCATCTTCATGATCTGACTATAGTTTCCACATGTTTAGTTTTAGTAATATCAATTGATGGCACAATAGGAATATTAAAGGATTCTTTGATGTAGTTTGTTATGACCTCTACTACTCTTACTACATCTTGATGTTACATCACCACGACTATGACTTCTTCTTCCATTTCTAACATTACTTGGAAAGATGTAGCTTTTCTTGAAATTTGTTATATCCAATCTTTATCTTCTCCTACCTACAAAGAGATTTGACTACTTACAGGTCCTATTAGTACAACCTGTTTATTGGGATTATCTCTTACTTTGTACATGATTGAGACTTCACAACTACCCCAACTAATGATTTTTACTATCTACTATAGGTGGCTTATTGAGGATCTATAATTTGATTGTGCCAGTAGAGCACTTTACCATGATCTATCAGTAGCTAAAGTTGATCCACTAGGTCATACATGTTTTGTTTCTACAAATAGAATATTTCCCACTGGTGTAGATCTTGCTGCTTCTTAGTGCTTGTTGGCTTCTCAACTTGATCCTTCTTCAATGACATTGGTTTAGAAATTTTAGCATATGAGGAATTTTGAGCTTTGTGGAGAATATCATTAGTGTAGCCCAAAATTCTTACATGTCAGCACAATCTTTTATTAATACAAGGAAATGGAAAAGTAGGTTTCCTTACCTTCTTCTCTCATATCTCCTTTGTATTTCTAAAAATACTAGGTAGGAAATGTTGGCCTAGAATTTTCCTTTTTGAATAGCACTTCCTCTGGCAAGATAAGTGGAAATTTGATTAAGCCTTTTTGTGGGGAATATATGATATATCCCAATCTTAAAATAAAACTTCTCAACTATGGATAATCCTCTATACTCCTTCTCAATGGTTTCATAGGCCCTTTATAGCCATAAATTCTTTACATCCATGTCAAACCTTGTAGACATTTGAGTTATATTAGCTTTGATATTTGGAATATTGAGTGCCTCTACTATTGCTTTTGTTGAATATAACACTATGACTCCTTCAACTTTCATAATAACATCACCTTGTTTATTTTTTTAAAACTAGTAGATTTCTTCCAAGTACCATTCATCATTGCTTAAAATGATGGGTCACAAAGTAGAGGTTTGAAGTTGCTCATGGACTTTAGGAGGTGTAAACTTCATAAATAGTTCAAAATTTAACTCAACTATGATAGTGGACATAATGAACTTCTCTTCAATTTCTTGTAAACACTTATTTGAGAATGTGAGGCATTGTCCTTGCTTTGGACTAGGTAGTGTATTAGCTTCTACTTGCACAGGTTATCATCTCATAGCTATGGGCTGATGGATGTTGTAAGAATAAGCCTCTTCCTTTGGAGATGGATTTTGGTCTCCAAATTATCCTCTAGCTCTTCCTATAGGTCTTTTTTCCTTTGGTTGTAATGGTCCTTCTACTTTGGATCTCTTGGGAGGCATTTGCAACTATGAAGAATTTTAAGATTACCCAAATAATCTAGAAAAAATATTTAATGATTTATAACCTTTCCTCAAGTTGGGTTTTGATCAACATCATTTCTTATTATCAATTTTAGTTTTAATTGAGATTATAGAGTTAGAAAAACTTGTAACTTAGATAAAACCTTTTACAACAAAAACCATTAATTGAATAATTTCTAATGATTACAAAAAAATTATCTTGAATGATCTATCATAATCTTTAATTTATTATTTAGAACATGTTCAAATGGTTATTTGGGAGAAAACATTAAGTTTATTTGGTTATATAAGATTAGAATATGATTTTCTTTTATTATTCTTACCCTTACTTTATTATTTCAAGTGTTAGAAGATTTAGCATAATTTTCAAAAAATATGTGCTATCTTCTCCCCCACAATTGAGCTAATATCTCCATGAGTAAAATGAAATAAGGATGACT
The DNA here is from genome assembly GCA_015680685.1 of Gnetum montanum. Classification (NCBI taxonomy): domain Eukaryota; kingdom Viridiplantae; phylum Streptophyta; class Gnetopsida; order Gnetales; family Gnetaceae; genus Gnetum; species Gnetum montanum. Next base: position 351,201 of record MNCI01036805.1, read on the forward strand.
CAAATCAAACTTGCAGTGAGGAAGATATGGAGCTCTGAAGGTTCGAAAGTTAGAAAAATGGCATGAACTCCCTAGGTGTGAAATGAGAGAATGAGAAAAATTTCTAATGGTTCGTGCATAAATATAGATTTTATATAGGATATATCATAGATACAACATCATGGATGTGATGTCACAAGGGCTATTATATTGTGTCTATGATATCATTGTTGAATTTTTTAAAATCTTTGCAAGTTTCAATAGGGAAAATGAGAAAAATGGATACTCTAGATGTTGTAAAGATGATCCAAAGGGTTCTTGATCATAGATGATTCTTAGAATATAGGAATTAGTTATCAAAAGTATGTGAAAGATAGAGTTTGGGGAAGGTAAGTCAATTAAGTTTTCAGAAGATGGTTAATTAAAATTGTTGAATGTATGAATGAATATGGACATGTAGAGACTTAAAAATTATTATTTAAGTAATTAGGAGGTATAAGATGATGTGGAATTGATAATAAAGTATGAGACACATGAGTTATATAAGTGGATCCTCCGTAAAGTAGGCTCCTACCCTTAATGCCCTTGTATAACCACACTTAGAAGTGTCTGTAGGTACTCAAGGAGTTAAATGTAAAGCATACTTGTCTTCCAAAACACACATGTCAGTATTACTTCAATAAGAAAATAACACTATATTATATAAAACCATAAAATCACAAAAATATATATAATAGTGAGATGAAATGATAGTAGTAGGGATTGTAGAAAATGGAACATGAGGTGTCTTACAATAGGAATAATAAATTCTATGTAATCTATTACTAAGATGATCATTAGCCTTTCTATCCAAGGTCCAAACCAAGTCTGTATCACTTACTAGTAACACCGCATTATATCATCCCAAAAATAACAACCATAAGACTATCACAACTACAAGAAATATTATCACTTTGCAATGAAGTATAAGGAAGTAAGTTATTAACAACAAAGTTCATTTATAAAGAGACTTGGCTATTGGATAGAAAAGTGCCTTTAGGCATGGGTAACATGTCTTGTGGAACCCCCATAAATTTTTATTATGTGTATTTATTAGGTTATTACTATGTCAACCTTCCTAGAGGTCTATCTTCAAGCATGGTGATGGGACGTGATATCGCATGGGCCGTGATATTGCATCCCACGCGATATCGCGTCTTCCCTTGTGATATCACGTATGCGATATCACGGTGCATTGCCAAGTCTATAAATAAGAGGCAACTCTCCCTTGTTTCTCAATCTAGGCCTAGACCATAGCGAAACTCTGGCATTTTTACCTCTCCAGAGATAGAATAATTTCCATGTGCCCGTAGTAGGAGCTCCAAAGTGAACGGATCTTTATTCGAGCAAATATTGTACCTAAACACAAGTTTGTGTACGGAAATAAAGACGAACTTCTTGGATAAACCTTGTAGTGCATGGACTAAGTTAGATAGAACTTTATTTATTGTTATTTATTGTTTATTATTTAAATGCTTTATTAGTTCATTAAATCTTTCTCAACCCTTCTCTCCTAGTTAAGTGCATTCAGTACGATCGCTTCAAGCATGTGCGTTACGCTTGGTGATCCCAGTAACGAATAACGTTTGGTAACCAAGGTTGTATTGGTTCAGGGTGTGAATGATAAGTGGGAACAGATATTGATGCTAGGTTAATTAAGGATTAGTTACTTAGTTAAAGTTAGTTAATTAGTCTCTTCACCCTTCACCTCATTAGCACAAGAGATAAAACAGAAAAGATATAAAAATCATATACCTCAGACTTACAATGTTGATTCACAAAATCACTTACAGGCATTCCATGATACCTGTACCTTGCAAAATATTGAAAATGAGTGACAGATGTTAAAGTTATTTCCTAGGACACTCATAACGGAAGCAGAGAGTTGGTACCAGTCCTTAGAACCAGAAACCATTAGGAGATGGAGTACGATGTTAGAGTTGTTCAACGATAAATACCAAATGTACTCCAGAGTGTCTAACTTGCATAAGCAGATCCAAGGATGGAAGCAAGGTATTGAAAAACCCTTGGATGATGCCATGGGCCGATATTATGCATTGCTACATTGTTGCCTAGGCCATGATTATGCACAACAGGATCAACTCTGCCACCTCGTAGATGGGCTAAGACATGAAACTAGGAGAACCCTTGGGACTTATGCCCAAGGGAGATTATCAGAACTTAGATCCCATGAAATTCATTGATTGTTGGAGCAAGTAGCTAAAGAAGAAGGGGAGCTATGGAAAAGAGAAAGCATGGAAGAATATAACCACGATCCTTCCCTCCGAAAGAGGGGAGTGAGATTCTGCGATGAAGAGGATGAGTCACCACTTGAAGAGTTGGTGAATAGAAAAACCTTGCCACTTCAAAAGCTAACAACAGAAGTGGTGGCTAAGTTAGTTCAGATATAGGACTCCTTAGACAGTAGACTTGAACTTGTCCTGAAAATCATAGAGGAGTCTAAGGAGGAACAAAGTAGTGACCAAGACAAGAAAAAGCGAAGAGATTCAGGCCATGCACATGACAAGGGTAAGGGAAAAATGACTATCAATGATGAGGTTGTGGATTTGGATATAGAAAATGATGGTGGACGTGAGATCTGCCAATATGACCATCCTAAGGGATGTTGTCCAATCATCTCACATCTACAGGAGTCTAGGGTGTATGCACTCAACCTAAGACTTAACAAACGGCAGCCACCCCGAAGGTTACCTTATCCCCAAGGTAACCCAAGGCAGTTCCACCAACCGTTAACATATTATCCAAGTGGAACTCTACCACAACCTATTGGGCAACACTAGCAGTGGCAACACCCACAGTCATGGGGGATGCCACCACTTAGACAACAATACCCTTACCAGCAACTAGACCCATATGGCTACTACGTGTAGCAGCCAGTTTCTCCAAGTGACTCTATGGGTCACGCAACCCCACAACGTTACTACTAAGTTTGGGAGTATTTTAGAAGGACTCCTTCTTCTCTGGGAGACATACCACATGCATACCATCCTACGAATCCATCCATCACTCCTACGCCAGTAGTTCCACTATCTCCCGCTCCAACAATGCAAGGGAAACTCCCCACTCAACCACAACAACGTAATGCTACGAGAGTTTTAAACCTTCGACCTGCTACTGGTTTTGACAACCAAAAGAAGAGAAGACCTTTCTTCAAAACCAAAAGCCCAAACAAGCTCTCACAACCACAAGTGGTTGAGTCTGTGCACGTTCCTCCAACAAATAAGGCTTTGGAGCTCCCTTCAAACCAACAACAGAGCTTAATGCATACAGTTATGTTAACACATACCGTTACTGACTGGATCAAGGTAGGACACCTTCCTAGGAGACTTTCTGATCCTGGAAGTTCCTTATTCTACCTCCAAGTCACCAGGAATGAACCTCATAAGGCTCTTCTTGACTCAGGTTCTAGAGTCAACTTAATCTCATGAGAAATGTATAAAGCCCGGAACCTGCCTCCACTCCAGAAGAGCAATATTCAACTAGAGCTGGTTGATCAGTCCATCACCATTCCCTTGGGATAAGTGGAGGACATCGTTACCACCATGGGTGGTTGGTCATACCCAGCTGATTTCTTGGTGATCTAAATAAACAATGACAAAGGGAATTTCTCAATAATAATGGGAAGGGCATGGCTAAGTACAATAGATGCATGCCTAGAAATCCACAATCTTTCCCTAGAAATATCCAAGAAAAATACTTTTGGGAAGATTGAGAGGAAGAGAGTTCCATGCATCACATATAGTGACATAGGGTGCCATTTCATGTAGAAATCATGGGTGATGCAAATTTTAACGTTTCCTGCATGAAATCTATGTGCACAAGATATTAACATATAAAAGTGCCTATATGCAGCAGCCACACAACAAGAAAACACCTAGTGGTTAATGGCTGATTAAGAGAGCAACTCGATAACATGCATGGAACTAACTAAGGGGATAACTAGTGCTTACATTGAAAGCATAGACACACTTGAGCAAGTTCGTTGCCAACTCCCCAACCTTAGCCTCGAAAACATCAACTAGAGGAAGTTGGAAATTCCTAAGAAGTTTAAACAAGAGCCCCTTGATTTGAAACCGTTGCCCACTGATCTAGAATATATGACTCTTAAAAATGGAAAATCGGTAATTATCAATGCAAAACTTGTCCCCAAGCAAAAAGAAAGCCTATTAAGAGTGATCAATAAATGGTCAAAAGCCTTTTCCTGCTCATATCCTGAGCTAACCGGAATAGACCCTAGGATATGTCAGCATAGGATATACACGGACCCCTCCATGAAGCCTCAAAAACAACCACAGAGGCGATTGAACCCGAAATTGAAAAAAGTAGTAAAAGAAGAGATAGAATAACTCCTCAAGGCCAGGTTCATATATCCCATTGTTGATAGTGAATGGGTTAGTCCTCTAGTAATCATGCCTAAAAAGGGAGGCAAATGGAGGGTATGTATAGATTTTAGGCTACTGAACATGACAACATTCAAAGATCATTTTCTATTGTTGTTCGTTGACCAAGTCTTGGACACTATAGCAAGGCATCACTATTATAGTTTTCTGGATGGGTATAGTGGATATAATCAAATATGAATAGCACCAGAAGATTAAGCCAAAACAACATTCAAGAGTCCCTGGGGAACGTTTGCATATAAGCAAATGCCATTTGGCTTGTGCAATGCCCCTGCCATGTTCCAACTTTTAGTCCTAAGCATATTCTAAAAAATAGATAGGAAATGGAGTGGAAGTCTTTATGGACGACTTCTCCACTTATGGGACAAGCTTTGATGAAGCCCTAGATCGGTTAAAGCAAGTGCTGAAACGATGCGTTGTAACCAACCTGAAGCTCAACTGGTAGAAGAGCCACTTGATGGTTCAAGAGGGCATAGTATTGGGGCATAAGATTTCACAGTTAGGAATAGAGGTGGACCCAAAAAAGGTTAAATTCATCCAAGGAATCACCTGACAACCAGAAACTATCAAAGACATTCGGTCATTCCTTGGACACACTAGCTACTACAGGAGATTCATTGAGGACTTCTTCAAAATTTCCAAACCATTGGTGGAATTAACGAAGAAGGATGCATCATTTGAATGGACCAGGGAATGTGAACGAGCATTCCAAACTCTAAAATAGAGGCTTGTGGAAACTAACATTCTACAAGCCCCTAACTGGTCCAGACCATTCTATATCATGATCGACGCATCTAATTATGCCTTAGGAGCCATACTGACATAGTTAGATGAACAAAAATTTCCTTATTACATCCACTGTGCAAGTAAGAGTATCACCAGTGCACAACTCAACTACACAACTACAGAAAAGGAATTAATGATTGTAGTGTTTGCATTAGACAAATTTAGGCACTATGTGTTAGGCTACAAAGTGTATATTCATACGGATCATAGTGCAATTAGGTTCCTCATGAACAAGCCAATAGTTAGCCCTCATATTACACGTTGGTTGGTAATCCTTTAGGAGTTCGACTTAACAATAGTAGAATGAAAGGGCATCGAGAATGTAGTTGCAGATCACTTATCTCGGTTGCACTAGGACAACAAAGAGGATGAATATGCCGTATCTGATCATTTTCCTGACGAAACCCTCTTTGCCAATGTAGTAAATAACCAACCCATGGAAACAAATTGGTATAGTAGCATTCTTACTTATCTCCTTTCCCAACAAACACTATAGGGGTTGGACTTTAGGAAGAAGAAATGGTTTCTTCACAAAACCAAGTACTTCATGAAAATCAAGGGATAACTCTATAAATTTTTTCTTGATGGCTTGGTTCGATGGTGTGTTCTTGATGAGGATCAATTAAGAGTTCTCCAAGATGCTGATGAGGGTCCCTATGGGAGCCACTATGCAGGGAGATGAACGACCATCAAGATCCTGCTTGCAGGATATTACTGGCCAATGTTATTTCGGGATGTCCATCAATTTGTCCAATCCTATGAGTGCTGTCAACATGATGGTGGAATGACTATTAGAATGGAGGATCCGCAACAATGGATTCAACCTTTGGAACCCTTCGACATTTGGGGAATAGATTTTATGGGGCCCATTACACCGATGTCCAATGGGAAAGCTTATATCATTGTTGTTGTTGACTATTTAACCAAATGGGCTGAAGTAGCTGCTATAACAAACTTCACATCATCTATAGCTACATGATTTGTACAACAACAAATTGTAAATAGGTTTGGTGTGCTGCGTGCACTCATCTCTGATAATGGAACATATTTTACGGGTGCAACCTTTCGCAAATTGATGCAACGCTTAGGGGTTGAACATAAATTGACCACACCTTATCACCCCCAAGCTAATGGCCAAGCCAAGGTCACTAATTAGGAGATTATGAGAATATTAATAAGAACAATTAGCAAATTTAGGCAAGACTGGAGCATGAAACTGAACGATGCTCTCTGGGCGTACTACTCCACTTCGAAACTCCCTACGGGCTACTCTCCCTATGAGTTGATGTATGGAAAACTCCAAAAACTTCCAATTCAAACTGAGCTCTGTACACTATCCATGGCATGTGACCTCCACCTTGACTTTGATCTAGCACAAAAATAGAGATTGACCTCTCTAAACGTGCTAGACGAGAATCGATTGGTTGCCCTATCATCAAATGTAATACACAAGGAACATAACAAGCAACGACATGACTTAAGAATTTGAAAGGTTAGGTACCAACTAGGAGATAAGGTCCTTTATTAGAACCCCACGCATGTACCACAATGCATGAAATTTCAAACATTGTGGAAAGGACCTTACATTATTCATACAACCTTTCCCTTGGGAGCCATGAAAATATACAAGCCTGAAAGCCCTGACAAGAGATTACTCGTCAATGTGCAACAAACAAAACCTTTCAATGAACTAAGAATAGCCAATGCAAATTAGACCTCTGATAGCGGAGAACCACGTTCATTATTTCGGATCTCTCCCTTTCCATTTAGTCATAGGGGAGATGGCCATCTATGCTGATCATTCGGGGCCATCAGTTCTTTTAAGTCTTTATTTTACATGTTTTTATCTTACACATTTTTGTTTTACATATTTTTTTTTCACAAATTTCTTTAACTTTTCTTGTTTTTTTTTTACAACATCATTA
>MNCI01036805.1:358404-369532 GCA_015680685.1 Gnetum montanum
AACAACTATAACGAATTGGTGACTGGGCATTTCTCAAACTAAGGAAGGACTCAAGGATTGAAAAGGGTGTGACTTCAAGGGAACTTGATGTATTTGTGTTGGCCATTCTCTTGGGTGCTTGGATGTTTTCTTCTTGAGTTTTCTTACCGCTTCGACATTACCCAATTATAAAGAAGCTGAGTTAACAAAGTATTTGCATGGTGTGGTTCTCACACATAAACATATATATATATATATATATATAAATAGTGAGAATTCAAAGCAAACCCCTTAGATGAAATAATAATTTGGGATACAAGCACTAGTTATGAAACTAAAATAAAAATGTTCCCTCTAACTAAGGCCCTTCTTGCTTCCCATTCTCTCCTCCTTCGTTTCGTTGGAATGGTGGTGGCTCTTTGGGAAGGCATTCTTGTTACTTCAAGGGGATGGATTGGTAGAATGCATTAATGCAAAGTCACTAGATGTGGTTTTTTTGAGGCTGGATTTGGAATTGGATTTACTAAGTTACATTAATCATTAACTACACAAGAGGCTATACACCACCTTGTTCTTGGGATTCCAATCCATTCTCTTTTCTCCATCCCTCTCTCCATTATTCACCTCATTGCCAGTTATATCATTAGTGTATATTTTGGTTGACGCATTATTTTCTTTTTGGTAAATTCTTGTGGTTAAGACTTTAACTCTTGTTCCAAATGACATTCCTAGAGCCTACGGACTCTTTGAATGTGGGTTTGTCAAGGAATTAGGGGCATGAGCCTGCTTTGGGGAAGACCCATTGACATTCCTATTTGGTGCATCAGTTAAATTCTTTCCCTTAACATTTTTGCAATTAACTTTATTTTGTTCATTTCCATCTTGACATCCATTTCCCCGATGTTATAGTTTTCTTTTTTTCTCCATCTTTCTTATTATTTTTCTTTCTCCATTCTATTGCTACCAGAGGTTCGCTCTTAGTCATGGGGGTTCGGACCCAAATTTTTTCAATTTTCTCCTAACCCCTACACCTTCGGTAGTCACCACTATGATATCTCCAGACCCGTATCAGCCATACCAAAACTTAGCCAATGGACCTTTTACCAAAGCAAGGTATCAATTGCATTATGATTCATTTACCTTTACTAATAAAAGAATGTGTTGCATGTGCAGACGGAAATCATACAACAACGAATTGGATCTAGAGGGAACACTTGGAATGGATTGGTGCTGAAAACTCTATGCAAAGAACGAGATGGATGGCATGCTTACAAATGGACAACAAAAGGCACAATCTTGGCGTTGGTAGCAGTAAGACTTCTTCTCTTTTCCCTCTTCTCTCTCAGCTACCAAATAAGGCCTAATGTCAAATGTATAAGGTGTTCACTCTTGTTGTCATGAACATCAATTTTGTCTTGTCTTGTAATGATGATCCATTCACATGTCATCCCTTTCGCCATTAGTTCCATTTGAGTCAATAATCCCATACCATCCCAATATTTTGTAAGGAACTCGAGGACGAGTTTTTATTTAGTCATGCACGCGATATCGTGTCCACCGCGATATCACATCCCACACGATATTGTGTACACGATATTGTGGTGCGCTTCCAAGTCTATAAATAAGAGGCGGCTCTCCCTTGTTTCTCAATCTAGGCCTAGATCATAGTGAAACTTTGGCAGTTTTACCTCTCCAAAGATAGAATAATTTCCATGTGCCTGTAGTAGGAGCTCCAAAGTGAATGGATCTTTATTCAAGCAAATATTGTACCTAAACACAAGTTTGTGTACAAAAATAAAGATAAAATTCTTAGATAAACCTTGCAATGCATGGACTAAGCTAGATAAGAATTTATTTATTGTTTATTTTTTAAATGCTTTATTAGTTCATTAAATCTCTCTCAACCCTTCTCTCCTAGTTAAATGCATTTAGTATGACTGCTTCAAGCACATGCGTTATGCTTAGTAATCCTAGTAATGAATAGCGTTTGGTAACCAAGGTTGCATTGGTTCAGAATGTGAACGGTAAGTGGGAACAGATACTGATGCTAGGTTAATTAAGGCTTAGTTAGTTAGTTAAAGTTAGTTAATTAGTCTCTTCACCCTTTACCTCATTAGCATAGGAGATAAAACCGAAAAGATATAAAAATCATATACCTCAGACTTACTTAACCATACAACCGTGACAAATACAAGTAAGTCTGGGAAGACAATGAATGATTAACCTTAATTTTTCCATAAGACGTGCAGGCACTTAGTCTACGGAGTTCAACCGGATCGCACGTGTAATGCTCGTATTCGTATGGTTGAGTGTAGGGATACCTCATCACTCATCACATGGGTAACATGTCTTTTTAGTGACATGGTACGATAACACTTACTATAGAACACATTTTTATTTTTTTGTTAGAACTCAAGTAAATAATATAGCTTAATAGTAAGATAAGACTCATAGTATTAGCCTTAGAGAATCCATAAATTCCTTTTATGTGACACCCTTTTCATTCCCACTTGTTTCTTTACTTTTCCATCTAGGCATAATGATCACAAGTTTATTTTAGTTTTATTGTGAAAAGAATGTCATTATGTCCATGTTAAAAACCTCTTATTATTGGAAATGAGTGGATGAATGATGTGATCTCAATGCATATACAATCAATCCTTTAATGATTTGATAATATAGAATGAAATTCTCATTATTCAACTACATCTCATTTATTTTTGTACACTTTATTAGAAAAATCAACAAAAATATGTACATGAGAAATTGAAAAAATCATAGAAGAATTAGAAATAGATAAGAATGGAAAAAATTATAAAGAATTCAAAAGATATTGAAGAATGAAATATGCTAAGAACTATAAAAAATATAAAAGAATGGAAAAGATATCAAAGAATGTAAAAATTGGTAAAAAAACATGTAACAAGTATAACAAAAATGTACAAAAAATATTTGGTTCCTAAGTGTAGGAATTGACACCCTTGTGACTATTGCCAAAAATGAAAACTTAGAAGGTTGAATAGGCGATGAGTGGTCTAGTATGCAAGGTAGAATCTCTAGAGTAGGAAAAGTCATAGAATGATTTTACCTATTGGATATTGACAAGGATGAGTTTCTATGGATTTACTAGATGAAAATTTGCACAGCTCCTGATTGATACATAGTGTGAATGATATAAGAACCTTCCCAAAAGTTTTGAAACTTCATCTTTTGTGGGACATGATTTGGGTTATAATCAAGGACTTTATCTCCACGCTTAATGGATACTTATCTAATTTTTGCACCATTTCTACATTTGGAATATTTTTTATGGTTTTTGTTACTCATTTGAGCCACTAATTGATTTTCATCTAAGAGATTAAGATTCATCAATCATTCTTTTTAAGCTAAGTCTAAGCCTAGTTCAAGTGTGCTAGTAGTTACAAAGGTATTTAATTCTACTTGAATTAGAAGAGTATACAATTTTCCATAAATTAATTAGTATGGTAAATGCCATATAGGAACTTTCCAAGTTGATCAATATGTCTATAGAGTATCATTAAGTTTGGTACTCTAGTCCTTCGTATATCAACTAACAGTTTTAGTTAATATTTTGGTAATTTCTATGTTGGTTACTTCAACTTAACCATTTTCTTTGGGGTAATAATGTGTAGTTAATTTATGGTTGATCCCAATTAGTTGCATTATCTTCTTAAATGTAGCTCTAGTAAAATAAGTCATGTTATATGACATTAACATGTGTGGTATTGCAAGTCTATTCATCATGTGTTGTTAAAAGAACTTTGTAGCTATTGTGGCTATGAAATCTTTAACTGTAGCTACTTCTACCCACTTTGTATAGTAATCAATAGTAATGATAATGTAAGAATTTTCATTTGATATTAGTGTAATGGATCCCATAAAGTTAATTCCCCAAATGTCAAAGGGTTTTAATGGTTGTATTCATTTTTGTGGCCCTTTGTTTTTGGCAATTAATCCTTGATCTCTTTATCATTTTTCACAAGATTGTGCTAATCATTGTGCATCCTTGAATACGATAGGTCAAAAAAAGCCTACCATCATTAATTTCAATGCTATCCATCGTCTTGCATAGTAAACACCACATGGTCCTTCATGTGCATGTTGCAGAACTCTTTATTTATTTTTATCTAGAACATAACATCATATTAATCCATCAACACGTATCTTGCAAAGATTTCCATTAGTTTCCATATATCTTTTTACTCTTTGGAGAAATTGTTCTTTGTGTTTCTTATCCCATTTAGCAAGAAGTTCTTGTATGGTTAGATATATTATGTAATCAGTAATATGTAAATTTATTGTTGAATCTGCAACCATTGTTGTCTTTGTAAATAAATTTTTATTGGGAAATTAGTTTGATAATGGTTCTTCATTTTCTTGAGGTTCCCATCTCAATTTTGATAGGTGATCAACTACAACATTTTCAATTCATTTCTTGCTGATCATGATGATGTTAAAATCTTGTAAGATAAGCTATGATATCATAGACTCACATAATTCAAATTTAATTAGTTAATATATCTACTTTTATCTTTAAACATTGATTTAAAAAAGTGTTAATTAAAGTATTTTTGCTAATTCTAAAATCCTTCAATGTATGAGTGGGGTCATTGGCCAATTTATTATCTCGTTACCATGCATTGAAATGTACTAGTTCAAAACCTAGTACTAAGACCTTGTGCCAACTTAGAGGTAATGTTCCAAACATATTACTAATCATCTTCCTACTCTCAAAGAAAAAAAATCGTTTGGTGTATGGTAATGTTGCCAAAGAATCTTAAATACCTTATATTGAAAGCTAAAAATTAAGCATTAATATTGATTTCACTCTTATATGAAATGTAGTCTAGTAACATTTTATAGAATTCATATTATACTATATCTTTCTTTTGCTTCTTTGCTATTTATTAAGATATCAATCTAATTTTTAGCACATAAATTTAATTTTTCATTATTTTTTATTTAACTATATATTCAATATTGTATTTATAACATTTTCTCTTATGATCAATGAGAGGTTGCTTAAGAGTTAACCTGTTAGCTAACAAATATTATGAATGTAAGATGTTTCTAGTTTAAGTCACACTAAATTATTATTATTTTCTTTTACTTTTTATTGATTTGGAGTTTCTCTTCTCTACAAGACTCATCTACTTTTCTACTTTGAATTTTTATTTTTAATGTATATAATTTTTGAGTTCCAATACCCAAAGTATCATGTTGAATACATGTCCTATGTATACATATAAGTTTTTTTAAAAAAATTTAGAAAGGGGGGCAAGGCAAGGTTGTCAAATCCCAAAAAATGAATAATAATATTAAAAAAATTCATACTACATTAGATCATTAGAAGAGAGAGTCTAAAGATTTCAAGTTTTCATCATTAGAACTAATCTTGAATATCCTCTCCTATGGGGTAGGAAAAGAATCATGCCTTGTCCTTATTCAAAAATATCCTCACGTGTTTTTACTTCATACTAAAGGATTTCTTATAAAGAGAAGGAAAAACTCTCTCCAATGATAGAAGTAACAATAATGTGTTAGCCTAGTGATACTAGTCTTGGCCTGGTCATCCTAGGTCACAAGTTTGATTCTACTAGGTAGAACTGAGTTATAAACTTCTATAAATCTTGGTATGTACCTATGTTTCACTTATTTTAGGATCCAACACACCCCCTCCTCTTTAAAAATAAAAGAATACATCAATTATAAATAAAGAATAAATAGCAAAAAATAAAATAAAATAAAAGCTTTCCATCCTTGAGCATCCAAAACAAAAAGAAATTAATACTATAGAAAACACTCAACTCTCAGTTGGGAGGTTGTGGGTTCAATTTCTACCTTGCTTATGGGTGTGACAACAATGGAGTAGCCTTATGGTGGGATACTTTTGTTTAATTGGTGAAATCTACCTTGCTATGGTAAAGAGGTTATGCTACCAGCACCTATGTATTTTTCTTTTAAAAAAAACAAAGAAAAAAACATTCCAATAGTACGATCCTATGTGATGCTCAACACCACTTAAGAGTCCTTGATTTTTCAAGGATAGACCTAGAGGAAGCTACACTTAGCATACCCAATTCATGCATTTGTGTGTGTCCTACATAACATACTTACAAATAGTAAAAAAAAATCAAAGCTAACTATATTAGGGGCAATGTGATAGGTTATGAGTTAGGTCATGAGTCATGGTGATCATTTTGAATCTATGTATTTTACTATTTTGTCTACAAGGAAGATCACAAGTTGTGGTTTAACCTTTATGCTTGTTACAATTAATGGTGAGATCATGGACTTACTTGTAGAATAATTTATAATGTGTGATAGTTTTAGAATGAAAGATACATGGAAATTAGACCCAAAGAAAGGCAAAGTAGATAATTGAAAGTTGTCTCAACCTCTGTGTAATAGTTTCAAGGCACACGGAAATAAAATTACATAAAATGAAATGAGAAATTAGGCAATAATGCCTTGCCTCTAGAAACACATGAGAAAACATGAGAAATATTCATAAATTAAAATAGATCTACCTTCTAGATTGTAGAGCTAGGAAAGAAATCATGCATCATCCTTCATTCATGCTTCACATGCTTGCATATTGCTCAATTGAAGAAGAATGAAGTGGAAATAAGCCAAACTTAAAGAGACTAGCAAGTAATCTTAAAGAAGGCTTACTAATTCTCAAATTTTTGAACAAATTGGAAATAGAAATATATGTTAAATTTTAATTATGAGTTGAAATTCTCAATTCAAGCAATTTATTAAGGGAGTTAATCCATCCTTACAAACATAGATATCAAATCCTTCAAACATGCATTAAACATCAACTATCATACACATGCAACATAAACATGAAATTAAACATGTAAAAGCATTAAAAGCATAAAATAAAAGTAAGAAGTTTAATTGTAAAAGCCCTAATTATAAGAAATTTTTTATTCTTGTATGAAACGTAAGAGAACCTTGTGAGTATTGTGTAAGAAGTATTTGTGAGAATGTAAGGAAGTTAACCAATAAAAGGATTCAAATTATGTAAGAATTTATGGATATGAGAATGTAAGAAAGGAGGATATAGGACTGAAACTAAAGAGGGCTTTATACATGAACAATAAAAATCACACATTCAAATGAAAGGAAGAGCTAGCTTTTATTGACTTTAATTCATACTACAATAGGCATTTCATTTTTTTAAGGCGGGGTATTGAAACACCTCTATTTCTACTTTTGAAGAGGAGAGAGTTTTGCCATAATTGGCGCATGCTACAAAATAATGAGATATTATCCTAGTGGTAAGAATTTTGATTTGAAAACTCCAAGTTATGGGTTTGATTTTGGTGGACTATATATCTTTGGGTGTACCTATATTATAATTATTTCATGGTTCCAACACCCATAATTGACATGTTGGCATATAAAGATGTAACATTCTTTATCTAGAAATATTTTAATGCCTTTGGTATATTTATTTAACTATGTGGATTTGAACCCTTGATCCCTTGTTAACTTTTGTTTAATGTTTGTTTGTCTACCAAGCTTTCTAGGATTGCATGTGTTTATATTTTGATGTGTAAATTGGTTAAATAATTTAATTTTAGAAAATTTGTGGTGGAGTATGTATTTTTCATGATTGTTTATATTATCTATATTTTTGAATATTTTTATTATTTTATTTTTATCTTATGTATACTAACCTTGTTGGTCTATGAAGAGTGGGTATCATGTTCTAGGTAAGCATACTAACCATAATGAGAAAAGAATCATCATGTGAGATTATGTGTGTTGGAATACCAATTCAATGTCATATGAAAATTGAATATCATTCTTTTTAAAGAAGATAAAGAATATAAGTTTTTTGAAAAAATTGGAATTTTATACATTTCTTATTTAGAATGTAAGATTCAAAAATATCTATGTATAGAATAAATAAAAGTGTAAGGATTCGAATGAAGAAAAATAATTTGCATGAAAAAGGTGATGAGTAGCAGGTATTCCCTACATCTAACCATATAAATCACTAGCATGGACATGCAATCCAATCAAATTTCATAAACTCTATTTACCTAAGTGAGATATATTCTTAGATAGTGAAATATATGGTTACTAGTCATTGTCTTCCTAATCAACAATTGTGTTAGTCTATAAGTATGGTTAAGTGTGATTAAGGTGTAAGATATTTATTTTTATACTTTTTATTTTTTTCTATGTCTATTAAATGATTAAATAAATAAATTTTTAATATTTAAAATAACTAATTAATTCATTGAACTAGCCTAAATGTTGAGCATCTATTTCCACTTTCCATATACATCCTAAAAATATATTAACACTGGTGGGTTGCTAAGTGTCTACTGCTAGGTGAACTAATTATCCACTACTGGGATTACCAAGCATTAATATATTATGCTTAAAGTGATTGTGTTAATGTCAATTACAAATTATAACATTAAATATTTAATAACAATAAAGTAAATTATACTCAAAGTAAATCTCTAGGACATGAAGTTAAACTAATCCAAATGCTACAATGAATGGAAGAAATATTGATTTTATTATCATTATGCAATTGTGTCTAGGTACATGTTGCACTCGAATAAAATATTGTACAATCACTTAAATTCACATTGCAGGTACACAAAGAAAATTTTTTTCTAACTTCTATAGAAATAAATTGCATGAGTTTAGCTAAGGTAATAACTAAATGTTGCCATAAATGCAAGACATATGTACATTGATATAGGTGATGCTTGTGTCAACGTTGATGTACATGCATCATTACACCCTAAGATGTACTTGTAGTCACCTTATTTACATTTCATCAAAAGAAAAAAATGAGATAACTAATAATGATTAGTCGAGAGAGGATGATTGTTGTACTAACTTTAGATTTTTTAGCTTGAGTTAGAGACTTGGGTACACTTTATGACTTTTTAGCACTTGAAGTCATCTTTAGCAATCTAGATTTAATGTCTTGTGTCATTTACAATGTTATTTCTAATCTTTCATCTTCAGCTTTCCATAAGTAGCATTTTATGTTATTAACCATATTTTTTTAGCTCTACTCTTAATTTCAATGTCTGATGTTAGTTCCATCATCGATCTTGACTCTACTTGACTTATTAATGTTTAGCATTAAAATTTACTTTTAACATTTTATGATAACTTTTTGACATCTCATATCAATCTTATTTTTGACACATGGCATTTGATCTTTAAATAAAATTTTGACATCCTATGTCACACTTTTAATGTCTGACATTAGTTTTCATCTATAGCTTATTGATGTTTGACATCAAATTTACTTTTGACATCATGCATTAGATTTTCAATGTCTAGCATCAATTTCATCTTCAACATTCAACATTAGCTTTCATCACCAATTTTTGACATTTTGCATCAAATTAGTTTTATTGTCCCATGTCAAATTTCTCAACATCCTACATCAAAGTTGCTTTCGATGTTTGACATTAAACTTTGCCTCCATCTTTCAACATCCTACATCAGAATTTTAACGTTTGGTGTTAAGATTTTTACTTTACATTATTTCTTCTATGTAAAAATTTTTAGAAGTTTTCAAAAGGTTCTATTAGCTCCAGTGCATCATTCTTACATGGTCTACAAGGCATTTTTGACCTATCTATAGGAGAATATGCCTAAATTTAAGGTGTTGGCATCTACATCATTCAACTAGAATTTTTAGATGCTCAAAGCTCATCAGCACTTTGCTTTCAAGATATTTGTTATTTATTTAAGATATCTTTTTCTTTTCTCTCTCTCCCTCCCCTGCTAACATATTTTATCCCCTTTGTATTGTTCTCTTGCCATGTGAAGATGTACTAAGAGTCAAATCACTACATCTTTATGATCGTCCTTTCATAATTGTTAGCTATTGGATCTACTTTTGTTCTTGTTATATTTGCACCACTAGGCTCATTAGAGCAAGGATGAGGTAACATAGTTCCTCATCAAACACCTGTAATCTCTAGTACACATCTAGGAACACATTTTTGTACGTTCCTTTTTCTTTTTTTGTAGGTCTATATTTTCTATTCTAGGATCTTTTGTCTTTGGTTTTGCCTAGAATTACTTTAGATATGTTTTACTCAAGTTTTTCTTCTTAGTTTGCATGCTTTCATTAATAGATTTATTCCTTGTCTATGTTGTTTTCAATTGTTTTTCACTACCAATCATGCTTCTATATTACATTCCATTTTTTCTTTGCTTAGACATTTTCTATGAGACATTTTACATGCATAATTTCCTTTTTCTTAATACTTGCTGACATTGGCAAAACCTTTGACTTGGATTGCAAGATTTATCTTTTGGTCCCTAAGTTCCTTTTTGATTTCAGTAAGATTACTTGAAAGGTTAGTTTTTCCTAGACCATTTGGTGGCCACAAACTTCCTAGCTTAGTTTCATGTAGGCTATGTTAGTTTTCATTGATTATGATGATTCCTACCACAACATCTTTAGTGCTAGAAGGAGGGCCTCTATAGAAGTGAATATTTTTTAGGATCATTTTCTATTTTAGCTTTGCTATAATTTTCATGTCTTTAGATGTTTCAGTGTTCATATTTTTCTTTTTCACAAATTACTTTTGATGTCATATTCATGCAAAGACATGACATCATTTTATCTTTATGACCTTTGCATCATTTTTTCAAGAAAATTTCTACCACTAATTTCTTTTAATACATTGCATCAAAACTTTTGACGGTGTGTTAAAAATTTTGTAACTTCAATGTTTTCTTTGAAACTAAACTTTTTTGTCTTTTGCTTCAAGTATAAACTTGTTTTTAGGGATAAGTTGCACACTTGTAATAGCCCTATGAAGTTACATAATTTCTTTGATCACTACTATGGCTTCATCATCTACTTCAAGCATTTTAAAAATTCAAAAGCTACTTAATGTTAGGAGGAATTAGGCATTTTAAAGTGAACTTAGTCTAACCAACTACAAAGTAGCATATGCTAAACCAAAGCTTGGCTACACTTTGACTGTTGGTGTGCTCAAACTCATGGCAGAGTATGAGTAGGCTAATAATTTATCACTTTTTCTTCATGATCCTAATCATTCCATTAATTTGGATGATGAGGAGGCTCAAGATCTGATGGAATTCATCATGAAAC
>MNCI01036805.1:369609-431458 GCA_015680685.1 Gnetum montanum
ATGAAGATGAGGAGAAAATAACTAGGGGACTTGGAAAATGTAACCTCTATGCTTAGCATATTCATCATGTAAACATTTCAACTACTCAATATAGTACATCTAGATATGTTTCACTTTATGCTGAACCATTCAATTCTCTTCTCACTATTGCTTCACTTTACTAACTTTTTCCATCCAACAATGTTAGTAACCTACATTCCATCTTCCAATCATTAGTTCCATCCTTTGGAACCGCTTTTTGTTCTATCCCTTAGCCTTAACTCAATGTACCTCCATTTTAACCCTTTCCATTGTCAACTTCTACTTTATAGTCCCTTAGAGTTTCATAGCCCATATGTGCCTTTCCTTTTACTATATACCCATCTAACCTAGTTTCCTTGGGTATACTTGTCCTAGCTTTGATTGGATCCATGCCTTATGTGCCATCTTTTTGAACCTCTTCACCAACTACTATGGTTCCATCTCTTATTAATTACCCTTGAATAGATTCTCATCCACTTGCATTGCTTAATGACATGATGCTATTTCTTTAAAGAAATGTAGATAAAATGGTTAAGGTTCTTAGCTTAGAAGGGAATGATATAATTTCCTTGGACAAGGTCTTAAATGATCCCATTAGCTCTACGATCCCTCTACTAGTCTTGCCCAAGGGAGTTTCATTGTTGACCTTCCCAAGTACAACGGTGAAATTGGAGATCCCATGAATCATGTGGTTACTTTTATAAATGAGTGCATGCTTCTATCTCCTTACCCTAATATTATGCTGAAATGCTTCTCCAACTCATTATTTGAAAGAGCTTTGGAGTGGTATAGGTCCTTAACACATGGATCTATTACCTCTATGAAGTAACTACTCATAGCCTTCATTGAATGCTTCAAGTTAAATGTACCTTAAATCATGATGTAATGTCTTTTATTGGCATCAATAAATCTTTGAATAAACCCATTGATAAATTGATTTCATAATGGATAGTAGCATCCATAAAGCTTCCCTTTCATTTAGATGAAGGTTAACTACAAGACATTTTTGAAGTAGTTTTCATTAATTAAATTTAGAAGATGATGGTTTATCCTAAGCTTCATATCTGAATCATTCTTTCCTAGCTGCCAGATACATTGAAGAAGCTATTATTCAATGTAATGAAAAGAAATTCATGGAAGTTCATAACAAAGTTGGTAAGGCTACTAAACAAGAGAAGATTGCTTCAACCTCTATAGGTGACTCTTCCCTTTCTAAGGGACAAACCAGTGCTCCCTTAACTGCTTCTTTATCTATTCAATTCCTTAGATCTTGCAAGAGTAAGGATCGGTACACCAAAATACCCATGAGGTATTTTTTAACTCCTGAATAATCTTCTTAAGGATGATCACCTTTAAAAGAAATGGATCTTTGATCAAGTGAGAGCATGATTTCATGGAATTTAGCTAATAGTCATGGATCCTTCTTAGCAGCAAAAAGGAGATCCTAAGATGCCTAAGTGGTATGACTACCACAAGTACTTCTATTATCGTGAGATTGTTGCATATGATACAAACAACTATAGAAATCGGAAAGATGATATCCAGGATCTCATTGATAAGGGCAAGATAATGGTGGAAATCAATCCATCCATGATGCATCCATATAACCAATAGCTAAAGGTATTTTAGAACTCTTTTGGGGTTGGAGAGATAATTTCAATGTTCAGGCTTGAATATAAAGCTAGTAAGTCTCTACCAAAAGAGTCTTATATTATCCACTTTTTTGACTACAATTAATCAAGGTAGTCCTCACTGCAACCTAAAAAGCCTTATGTGATTCATTTGTTTGACTATATTACGCCATCTAAGCCAAGATGCTCATCACCACCTCCTTATCATATCTATACTAATAGCTCTCATTAGTCTTCTTCTACCCATCAATCACCATCATCTATCTCCGATCTTGCTATATTTTATTTAGAATCTTAAAACATTATTCCATCCACTATACTCCATGCATAGTTTTTCCCTTTATCTCACATGAAGATCCTNATATAGCTTCCATCTGAGTAGGGATGTTACTTGGGACCATGATCTTCTTTAGAACATCATATAATTCAGCACAATGTTCTTTAGAAGTTTGAGAAGATCCTACAAAGATAGATTGGTGCCTTTGGAATAGGCATTTAAGTCATTTATTATAGGATCTTACTATCTATAGGCTGAGATGGTTATAGAGCAGGTGTTATTGCAATAGGTTGAATAGGATTAGAAGGAGATGGAAGGTCACTTGAATATGCAGCTTCTAATTGATACTAAAAGAAAACCTTCTTTATTACCTTAAAATATTACTTTGGGACATTAGTTGTCTTCTGCTTATGCTTACTTGAGTGGGACTCATTGTTCTATTGACTACAGGTTAGGATCTTCATGTGAGATAAAGGGAAAAACTATGCATGGAGTATAGTGGATGGAATAATGTTTTAAGNGTGAGGTTATAATCTTTGAAAATAGAAAAATTCCTAGTGTTTCTCATCTAAATAGAGAGGTACATTTCTATCAACTTAGTGGCAAACTAGCTAAGATTTAACTTGAGCTTATAAGTAAGCCTATAGTTCTTTACTTCTCTAAGAACTCTAAGGTTATCTTTGATTTTACAAACTTGGGCAAGAAGTTCAATTTTGATGTTGAATTTATAAAGTTAGGCTTCGGTGAATTTATTTCAAATACCATAACCTTACATCCTTAGTCATTAGTGACTTATTATTTTATTTACCATCTTTTGATTTCCATTAGGTGCTAGAAATCTACTATCACATGTTAGAATTTTCTATTTGTTTATTTTTTACCATTTTCTATCATTAGGCAATGATTGTTACTGAATTTTCTTTATCTTTGTTCATTTTTAATCATTTTTTGTTAATTGGTAATGTTATTTAACAAATAGTTGTTACTTTCGATGTGTCATGTTAATTTATTATGGTTGTTACTAGGTAGTAAAATGGTTAAGTTAAAATTGACATAAATGCCAAAATTTTAGTCCTTTGATAACTTTCTTATGAAATTTTAAAGTATGTCATAACTTTTTACATAGTGTCAAAGCTAACGCCAAAAATAGTTAACATTGTTTACAAAGTTTTTATGTTAGAAAGAAATGACGTAGAAAAAAATAAATAAAATAAAATAATATTTTACAAAATTTTGCTCAGCATCCATATTCTTTTGTTGTTTCTTCTTCTTTCTCCTCATCAATTTGCATTAATGTGCATTCTTCTATTGCTGGCCTTTGGCTATTGTCTCCAAGGTATGGAAATGAACAATCAAGACCAAAAGAGTTAGTTTTATTTTATCTCATCTATTAAATGGAATAAAATAAAATGAATACTTACAAGTCTCAATTCTTACCCTAAGATTTTTCATAAATTTCTAGGATCCACTCTTCCATCTTCTCCAAGCTCAACTTAGTAGTGTCTAACTTGTCAAAGGCTGAACTTCGAATCTTTGATAAAAAGCTATTCATTGTTCCTCGTAAGCTTTCAAATTCTCTAGGGAGATGTCATCATCTTTGAAAAACCACTAAATGCATACTATAGCATCTCAACTGTAAATTTGTCTAAGTGTCAGCATGAAGCCAATCGTTGCAAATTTTTGTAAGTGCTAGGACTATAGTCTCCACTACCTTAGAGCATAGTCAGCATCTTGAAGAGAGCATAGTTAGCATGAAAGACCATTTTCTTGTAGTTTTGGCTAAGTGGTGGAACTATGCTCACCCCTAGTTGGGAGCGTAGTTAGCCTCCAGTGGAGAGCATAGTTAGCACATAGCTATTTTTTGCAAATTTAGTGGAGAGCGTAGTTAGCACATAGCCATTTTTTGCAAATTTTTCTAAGTGTGGGACTACACCCTCTCCTAGTCCAGAACATAGTCAAGTGTAATTAGCTAGAATAGTCTCTAGTGGCCTTCACAACTTAGAACCAACACTCAACTCAGCTCCAACTCACCTTCAAAAAGCATAGTTAGCAAAATGCATATTTTGAACCTCCCTTTTGGCCTCAAGATTGAAACTACACTCAATACCATACAAGATAATGGAGAGCAAAGTCTCGAAGTGCAGTCTCAAAAATTTCATTTTTTAGGTACCTTGTGGTCTTCTTGACACACACATGTAGTTGGTAGCATAGTCACAGTCTCACAATGTTGTAGAGTCCAGCAAAGCATAACACCACCAGCCTAGTGGAGAGCATAGTTGAGTGGCAGCATAGTCCCAACCATCCCCTCTACCACATGGTAGTCATCTTGCATTTTGTGCTAACCCTAGGCCTATAAATACTTGCACCCTCAAACTTTTTAGGGTTGGTGATGAGTGGCAAGGTACCCCTACACTCAACCATATGAAACGAGCGTTCTCACGCATGATCCGGTCGAACTCCGTAGATGGACTAGTTGTGGCACCTAGACAGTTATCCTTAGGTCACAGTTTGTTGTCTTCCCACCTGGAATAGTATTGTATTTGTCATGTATGGTTTAGTCCAGATGAGGTGTATGATGTGTTCCTAATTCTAATGCTACTCTTGAAGGCAGTGGAAAATAAGATTAACTAAACTAAGCTAGGAGGAGAAGGGTAAGAGAATCTAATCTAGCCTAAGTGTGACGAGCAATCGATTCCTTGATCAACCATACACATCTTGGACTTCATGCATGACTACCACTGGGACTACCAAGCGTAGCTCCTAGGTACGCCACTGGGATTACCAAGCGCATATCCCAAATACGCCACTGGGTTACCAAGCGTAGATCTTGGATACGCCACTAGGCTACCAAGTAGTCACACTTAAATGCTCGTAATCAAGTCGTACTCGTTCCACGTCCTAGGAGTTTAAGGGTGAGATAGAAAACAGTAAATAACATTAAATAAATAACAAATTTAATGTTGCAATGATGAAGTAATCTTGATCTTTATTGCTAGTCATGTGCATGCCCAAGTATGTCACACTCGAATAAAGACACCGTACAATTACATTCACCACACTGCGGGCAGACACGGGAAAAATAATGTAACTTTGGAGGAATCAAACTGCCAGAGCTTCGTTACTTCTAAATCCTAATTCCTAAAACTGGGAAAGCCACCTCTTATTTATAGAAATTATGGTGCACTGTGATATTGTGTACGCGATATCGCAGAGAAGACGTGATATCACGTACGCGATATCACGATCATTGCGATATCTCAGCTACTAATACAACAGGGCTGATATATCACAGCTGTGATATCATAGTTGCGATATCACAACCAGCAAATTCATGACTCATCAGTTGGAAAATTAAAAAATCAAAGACTTGGAAAACTTCAAAGAGTGCTTGGGAGAGAACCAAAGGCATACTGACGAAGTTGCAAAGCATCGCAACCCACTAGAACATCGTAGCCAATAGTACACCATGAAAGCCAACCTAGTAGATGCAAAAACCTCGATGGAATACTAGTATTCATGGCCAAATAGCCCTGAGACTATGCCTACGCTATCCATTATGCTTGTTGTACATCGTGTACCTTCTAACCCATTTGGTGTTAACTATGCTCAACCCCATTTGGGGTGGTGTTCCACTTATCTCTTTCTCTCTCTCTCTTTCTCTCTCTCTCTATGTATGTGTCTGCACGCATGTGCATTTTTAGCATTTTATTTGCATTTTTAATTATTTCACCACATAGCTGCACCTAAAACTATGCTTAGGAAGTGGTCTCCACATGTTGACACCCTCATTTTCATCAAAAATCTTTACTACGCTTGACCCCATTGACACTGTTAACACCATTGAAACTGTTTGAACACTTAGCACCATTTTGCATTACCACTGTGGCTAACCACACTGCACCCTAGTTGCATCTAGTAAGTCCTTGTTCGGTTGACAAGAACATTTAGGGTGCCTCGTCTCTACCTCTAGTAGGCCCTCACATGGACTCTAGGTTAGGCTGTGCACCTATGGACCTTAGTGTTCTAGCCGTTGACATTTTCAGTGACTACATCTTTCCCTTCTGCTACTAGTTCTTTCTTAAGACTCCTTTGTTCTTCTACTGGTGTGGTAACTACTACACTTTGTGTAAAATCATTAAATAAATCTTCTAAATTAGTCTATTTAATGAGCAAACTTCTTACTTCTTGATCTATATAGAATTCCTTATTATTATTCAATAGCTTTTGGTACTCTCTTTTGTATTTCTTATTTATTTGTTCCTTTCTTTCTTATCTTTCCCAAGTCATAGCTGAGTTCCTTAAGCTTGCCATGGATTAGGCCATAGCCAAAGTTGATTATTTCCTCTACATTAATGCTCTTTGAAACTCCATTGTTTTATTCATCTCTATCTAGTATGAATGGGGAGGAGGGTAGTATCTCACCATGTTGCTACCATGAATTTTTGCTTCTGGTAGCTCTACATGGTTAGACAACATCTTTATTTTTCTATCACTCTCCTCCTTATTATTCCATGCTTGCTCCAATGAGTCTAGGAGTATGGTGTTGGTATTGGAATTTTCAATGGCCAACATTCTCATATCCTTTGCGTAGTTGATTGCAACACTCATTTAGTCAACAACAATCTTCTTTGTTGCTACATCTATGTTTATTGGGCGAACATGGAAATTCATCTAATCCTTGTCTAACTTTATCTTTATTTCTACATCTTCAACAAGGAGAACATAAAATTCTTTATCTTTAACTAATGAACACTATTCTATAGAAGTAATTTTCTTAACTTATCTTCTTCTAGAGATAACAAATTTAATTTTTCCTCCATGTCTTCTCCTAGATCCTCTAACATCACCTGCTTATCTTTAATGTAAGATTAGATTTTCCTTTTTATCTTTAGAAAAGATAAAAAAATTGTTAATTCAAACTAACTTAAAAATGTAATTAACATCTAAACTTTTGACTTTGTGTCATTTACACTTATCGTATAATTTGAAGAGCCTAAAGCTAGTTACTTCCTTTATCCACTTGTGAACCTTAGAATCGGTCAAAACTAGTTTGCTTGGAAGAGTGATGTCTATTGAAGGAGGAGGAGGAAGCTCGAATTTTGGAATTTTAGCCTTTTCCTTATCTCCATATTCTTTCTCTCCTTTGTTTATTTCATCAAAAAGTAAATCATGAAAATTAGAAAAAATCATACTTTCTCTCTTAATTTGATCTGCCTTTGATGAAAACAAGTGTTCAAAGAAGTCCTTTTCCTCTAGCTCATACCTTTCTTTTTTCCTTCTGGAATTGAGGGAAGGGTAGAACATAGCATTTTTACTTCATGTTCTAGAGCCTTCCTATCTCTTACAGCCTTTGCAATCAAGAAAATAATTAAGTATTAGTGTTATATCATTTTTCAATGATGTTGAAATTAGAAATTACATCATGTCAAAACACTTAGCAAAAATTTCACATAAAGATTGATGTAAAATACTTCTTTTTGCTTCTAATTTATTTTTGGAGATGCCAATTTTTGATGTCTTTGAAGTGATCTCTTCCCCTAGAAGAGTCTTTCTTTTCCTTCACGCTTTTCCTTTCTTCATAGTTCTTGAGGTACTCTTCAAAATTGCTTCCTTCTTTACTTTAGCATTCCCACTTATTTTCTTCTAGGATTCTTTAATGCTTTTAGACACTAAAGATCCAACCTATTCTCTTATATTAACTTTGATGTCAAAGACCCTCCACCTCTTATGTTATAGGTAGACATTAAACTTCCTAACTATTGGCATGGTGGGGCTTGAAGTCCACTTCTCAAGTAATGCTAGCCTATTTCTCCCCACTGTTGGAAAACAAAGTTACCAGTACTCTTATTAATCCATAGTAAAATAAAAAATTAATCCTTTTGCACAATATCTTCTTCTTTTCTTTTTTTCCTCATGACGTAGTTTATCTATCTCCTCAACTACCCCTTAACAAATCATTGGTGTCTAGTCTGCTTCCCTTCCTTGGGACATAGCCTCATATAACCTATACAATCTCCTAGAGGAAAATTACCATTTCTAATAAATTTTATTATAGAAGAGTTTTTATATAAGTAAAGGAAAAAGTCTTTTTAGATCTTCATTATTCCCTTTATTTATATTGATTACATCTCTCTTCTATAACCCTACCCATTCCTCCGCTATTGATAGCTCTACTTGATGATGTTAATCTTTATTACTCTTTTGGGTTTGCCTAAAAAATACCTCAATGTAGCTAAATCCTAAGTGATCATCATTTTCTTCTAGTCTACACAAATAACAAAAACTATCTTGTTGACTACATAACTCTTTATGACTCCAACACACTCTATTGCACTAAGGTAGGGGTGCTTTAAGCCTAAAGTATACAAAATTCATATCCTATTGATGAGTGGTGAGTACCTCCTATGTCCAAGCATTTGAGTCACAAGCATTCACATGAAATTTAGTCAAATTCTATGGATGGAGTTAGTGTGGTATCTAGATTGTTAAGATATGATCGCAAGTCATTATCTTTCCACTTAAACTAGTGGTAGCTTTGTCATGTGTGATTTTTTCCAAAGTGAGGCATATGATTATTGATGTTGTGTGACCCTTAAAATAACTAAATAATAATGTAGAAATTAATTATTTAAACTAATTAATAACAATAAGGTAAATCCTAAACTATCCTAGGGGTGATGAGTGTCCATCCCCAGCTTACCGTACATGTCCTAAACTACTAGGATTACCAAGTGTTATGCTACTAGGAAAACTAAGTAATAATGCTACTAGGATTACCAAGTGAATACCTATTTACACTATGTGCATGGAAATGTAAATTTTAACTAAGTACAAATAAATAAATTACATTGAAAGTAAATTTATTCTACATCAAAGTGCTACAATAATAGGAATCAATCTCGATCTCATTGCCATTCATGGAATGTGTCCAGCTACAATGCCACTTGAATTAGACAATGTACAACCAACTCAAATCCACATTGCAAGCACTCACTAAATATTGCTAAGATTATGAAGTAAAACTACAAAAGGCTAGCTACACTACTTACCAAATGGTTCCAAATATGTAGTGGGTGCTTACATATTTATAAGAAAATATGAGCATTGTGTTGATAAAGATGCGTTAACATATTTAGCTGCATTGACAAGACTTCATTGATGAAGATGTGTCGATAAGGCTACATCAACACATCTAATATGTGTTGCCTATTAATGCATCAATGCATTTTCATTCACACATATGCTTCAATCCATTTAAGATGCATTGATGAGGCTTCATCAATGGGGATGCATCAATGAAACTACCTGACATATCATATCTCATCATACCCCCATGATTGACTAAACACATATTCTTGAGTTATATATAAATGGATAAAATTTTATTACAAAACATTGTGTGGTAACCAAGACTAGATTGGCTACCATTACAAAATTGGAGTGCCATGTTACAAAATTTTATTCAAGTGGATGTATTACAAAATGATGAAAAGACTAGGCAAACATCAAAGTATGCAAAATTATACAGGTCTTTAAAAATAAGCTAAAGATGAAACTTCTTTTTGTCATTAGCGATGGCAGACTTTCCAACTTTGCGTTTTATGTTGATGCTTCTCTTTTTATGCAAAACATTCTTGAAGGATGGATTGAAATTTCTCTCATTGTCTCATGGATCCAATAAACATGTGGTGTTTGAGATTTAATCCATGTATGTGCTACTATTTGTCCATGGGCATAGCCTTTGTTATTCTCCTCTTGGCCTTATTTCTTTTGCTTTTACAAGACCTTCAACCTTAGGGATTTTGTTTGGCATCATCTAAAATCATCAAAGGATCAACATTAGTTTTGATAATTTTTCATTAATGATTAACCCTTCTAAATCCTTAGTTAGCTTAAAATTTGAAAACATTTTACCATGTAAGCTCAAGATGATTTCATAATAATGTTTCCCAAGGCTTTAAGATAACTAAAAGCATAAATTTTTTCAAGTTATTTTGATTATTTTTACTATTATTTTTCATAATGTTCAAAAATGGGGTGTTAGAAAAATTTCAAAAATTACCTTCTTAACCCCTCCATGATAAATGAGCCTAACTCTAGAAGCGCACAAGTTTTTGAACAATTAAAACCAAAGGTATGGCTCATAAGATGATCAAGGAATATTAAATATAGAGGAAATTTCAATAGAAAACTATGAAAGATAACTCAAAATTGATGAGAAGTTAATCATAAAATCATGCATAAATTCAAAGAAGCATTCAATGATGCTCTTGAAAATGTGAGGTTTGGTTCAGAGCCATGATCAACAAAAGTTATACAAGTGGATCCTCCCCAAAGCAAGCTCTTGCCATAATTTCCTTACAGAACCACTTCTATAGATGCCCATGGGCACCTTAGAAGTTAAATGTAGATCATGCCTTTGTTCCAAAAAACACATAAGTAGCTTGGTTAGGATCTTGCACTATACTATACAAAATCATTAGGCTCATAATTGCATGCAGTAGTGAGGTGAATAATGGAATGAGAAGGGATTGTAGAGATTAGGATGTAAGATACTTATCCATGTCTGCAATAGGTTCCTTGTGTTAATTATGATTAAGATGATCATCATACCTATCTGTCCAAGTTTCAGACCAAGTCCATACCATTAACAGTGGCCTTGCAATGATGTGTCCCTTCTTGTTGACCATCATGGGCTCATAATAACCATAGAGAACAAACATCACTTTAGAAAGAGAAGAAAAGAAAAGAAGAAAGAAAGAAAGAGCGTTAGTTAGAGGGGTACTTTCAAGCATGGGTAGCATGTCTTTCTAGCCCCATAACCAATGCTTATAGCCCATTATTATGTCTAAGGGTTGTGATTTGAATTTCCATTATTTTTTTCCTTTTCTTTGTTTTGTTTCTTTTCTTTCTTTTTTTTATTTTTATTTTTTAACTATCTCTTTTCTTTTTTATTTTTTATTTTTTTGTAAATCACACCATGCAAAGACATGCTTTCTATTTATTGTAATAATATGTTTCATGATGAGTCATAGGCCCCCAAAAGGAAGTCAAGAAGAGAACCCAACAAATTTCCTTAAGGTTACACCCATTTCCATTCCCACTTGGTCTTTCCCCCTTTCTTCAAAGTATTATGATCATTAGTTAATTTTAGTTTCATGTAATAATAACCATATTGCATTCATGGTAAAGACCTTTTATTTAGAGAATTTGAGGAATGGATGATGTGGTCTCATTGCTTTACACAATTATTTACCCAATCATTTTGATAGCATAGGATAAAGATCTAACACATGGTGTTGAATTTTGCATCATGATTGATAATATTTTTATTAATAAAGACATCGTAGACATTCATAAAATATAAAGGAAATGACTCAATAAAAGAGAACATCATAAAGAAAATAAAAATTATAAGAAATGAAAAACATATTATTAGTTCTTGATTTAAGATGGAGCATCTCCCCCATGACTAAACTCATGGGTGAGCATTTAAAAAATGAACCACACATTCCCTTGGTTATACACCATAATTTTTTCATTCATTATCTTTAATGATTTAACTTTTCACTTCGTAGCACATTTAACAATGATGATAATCATGTTTCAATCATTTGAAGACATATCCTTAGTAGACTAAAGAGATTTTATTTTTAAGGGTTCCAGAAATGTTCCTTTGTTTATTTTCTATTTTAGTTCTTGTATCTCCTTATTTAACATCTTCTTTTGGTGTCTAGTCAAAGTGTAAGATGTTTTTCTCTAACTTCTCTATTTGGTTCATTTTCTCAGGACAAGAACTAATAAGTAGGTTGGATGTTTCCATGTATCTTTTGAAGGGTTTTGTATTTTCCTTTTTAAGCCATTGGCTGTCTTTTGGTTTAGTGGCTATTGTACAAACTTGGTTTTGCACACACACTTGTTCCTTAAGTTTATTGTGGGCTAGTATAGGGATCATGTTAACACTTTGAATTTTCAGCCCACAATTGCATCCTTTATCATTATTAGTAATGCATGGAATTTTCTATTTCTCCACAATGATAGGTTCAGCTTTTACATTTTGTGTTGGAGTAATGATGATTTTTGGCTTGTGCATAAGATTAGAAAACATTGTTTTTGTGAGGAAGGGTGTTGCACTAGATTGACCTTGTGCTAGTTATGATGAGCTAGTAGGTCTATGAGTTTTATTTACATGTGTGGGAACTATCTTAAAGAAAGGACATTTCCAAGAATTTTGCTAAGATCTACTAATATTATCATTTACTTGTATGTTCACAACTTGAGTAGCATCATTTTGTTGAGGTTGTGCTACCAATCCTTCTTGCATTGTTGGTGATGGCATGTGTTGGAGGGAAGTATGAGAGTATTGAGGATGTGATAGAGGATAAGAGGTATGAGATGGTGATCTTGCCAAAGATGTTGCAAGTTAATGATATCTAGGAGAGTAGTAGTAGTGATTTGAAGTAGAGGAAGTAGAATCATTTGGAAAAATAGATTACTGAACATAGTATCCATAAGAGTCCAGCTAGCAATAAGGGTGGTAAAGTCAAATTTTCACACAATATGACATCATAGCAATGATGTCATATCAACAATGTCATTGATCTAATGTCACTTCTCATGATACATCATCATTGATATGATGTCTTAGGATGTATGCACCCCTATAAATACAACACTTGGACATACAACCTACATAGCTTTCAGTCCCATAGTAACAAAACTCTTGAATTTTGATTTCCTAGCTTAGACTTAGTGATAGTGAATGCTTGTAGTATGATGTGTCATAGCTGGATAGAGTCTTTGTTCAAGTAGTTTGTACTTGGGCACAAGTTGTGACTAGAAATAAAGACCGAGACTATTTTACATCATTGTAGCATTATTTTAGTTCATTGTTTTTACTTATCATAATGTTTATTACTTACTTAGCTTACTATTTACTACTTTGGTAGCTTAACACTTTACTTTTCCCAAGCACTTATTTTTACTTGTTAATAGTAAGTAGAATGAATATGACTACTTTCAAGCATTAAGTGTTATCATCTAGTAATCCCAATAGTATTATCACTTGGTTTGTCTAGTAGCATGATACTTGGTAATCCCAGTGATGATTACATAAGCCTAAGACACGTCATGTAAAGCAAGAATGGTTAGCCATCGCAATAGGCTAGAATAGATTCATGTTTTCTTAGATAGTTAGACTTAGATATTTTTCACAATGATTATAATTAGGATCATAACTAGCCAAACAACATCAACTGTCATATGACTTACTATAATCTAAACCATACACTTAGACTTTACTAGCTTGAAATGGAAAGACAACAATCATGAGATTAACTCAATTACTAGCATACCAAAATTATCTATCTACGGATTATGATAAGGTTGTGCATGAACACTCATAACTTGTATGGTTGGATGTTGGATAGCTCCACCGCTCATCATTAGCATCATTTCCTAGGATAGTCAATGTGTGCTGAGTAACAAATTTTACAAATTTCATTGTAGCAAGAACCAAAAGTTAATCTTCCTAATCTTTGAGTAATTCTAACAAACACACACTTAATCAAGTGTCATAACTAAAACATGACTTGAAAAAAAGATACATTATCATCTACCAAAGAGACAAAGAGGGCAATGACAACATAAATGATGCAGATGACTGGAGTATGCCGATGCAAGCAAGAATCTCATACGTTCATGATGATACCTAGTATCCTAAGCTTATCTTCATCTTCCACCAAATGGGCAAATGAGGTGGAGAAACTTACAAAGTAACATTTTTCTACCTCCATGACATTAAATAATCACAATACTTCATGCATCCCTAATGGAAATGAATCTAAGTCATGCACAGGAAGAGTACCATGTCACCAAACACATGATGAGGCCCTATGAACCCATAGAGACAAAAGTGAAGAGAGATGATGCCATGGAGATTAAACATGCCCATAAAAAAGGGAATCATATCAACTCCCTTGTTATCTTAGAAGAACTAGATGGTGATGCATTCAGAATAAAAACACTCCACCAAGATCATGAAGTCAACTCTCAAATGCCTATAATCTGATTAGAAGAACCTGTCGAGGTACAACTACATTCTACCTTAGTAGAGACACCTAGAAGAGAAGCCAAAGACTCTAAGTATAAGCTAGACTCAAGGCCAAGAGTTTATGTTGGATTACAAAGAGAAGACTATTAGAGTCACAAAAGGAGGACTAGTTAGCACTGTTCTACCATAGCCTCATCTTCATCCTCATGATCATTGGTGGACTCTAATAGAAGGGGATACAAGTATAGAGACCATGACAAGAAAAGACATCAAAATCATGATCGAAATGATAATCACCTAAGGCACTATGATGAAGAAGATGAAGAGCATGAATTGAGAAGAAATAGTGATAGGCATGAGAACAGAGAGAGATATGAGCATCGAAGAAGACATTCCGATAATGAAGAGGATGATTATGAAAGAAGAAGAAAAAAGATTAGACATGAAAAAAGGGAGAATTATGAACACAAAAGGAGTTACCATTACAATAGAGCCTATGAACCTAATCATCATGAAGAACCCCTACTAGCCCCTCAAAGTATGATCAATATCAGGAAAGTAGTTTATATTCTAACTAGGCATGTAAGGGATAGCCATATTAAGCAGCTCAATATAAATAACATGCCAAAATTTGAAGGTGAATATAACCTAGATCCATAACATCACCTTCAAGCATTCTATGATGCCTGTGCCTTGCAAAACATAGAAAGTGATTGGCAAAAACTCAAGTTGTTCCCTAGAACACTCGTTAAAGAAGCTGAAAGCTAGTACAAGTCATTGGAACCAAAATCAATTTAAAGATTGAGTACCATGTTGGAACTCTTCAATGATAAATATTAGACTTACTCTTGAGTGTCAAACCTTAGGAAACAAATATAGAAATGAAAGCAAGTAATCCATGAATCCCTTGATACGGTAATGGGTAGATACTACTCCCTACTATATCGATGTCCAAGCCATGGATTCTCATAAAAGAAAAAGATAATGCATATATAGTAGATGGGTTGAGGAACAAAACCAGACTCTTGGGATTTATGCCCAAGAACAAGTATTAGAGATGATCATCCAATAGATTAAAAGATTAATTAATCAAGTAGTAAAAGAGGAAGGATAACTTAATAAGAGAGACTCAGGTGAAGAGTATAACAAAGATCCATTAATAAGGAAAAGTGATGTGCAAATATGTGATAAGTAAGAGGATGAAACCTTGCAGGATGTTATTTAGAAAAAGACTTTACCAAACTAGAAATTGATAAATGATATAGTAACTAAGGTAGAGAAAATGTGGAATTCAATGGATGAAAATTTTACTACAGCCTTAAATATTATAGAAGAGAAGACCAAACAAGAACTTAGAAAGAAAAAGGAAAGGAAGAAGAAAAGAGATTATGGATGAGAAAGTTATAAGTCCAAAGAAAAATTTGTTATCATTGAAAGATATTTTGACTCTAGTTCAGAGGAAGAGAAAGGATGTAATGTGTGCTAGCATGAATATCCAAAGGGATGTTGCCATATTATGGTCCACTTGCAAGATTCTCAAGCATATGCACTTAATCAAAGCTTTATCAAAAAGTAGATGGTTAGAAGGCTACCTTATCCTCAAGGTAATATTAGGTAACCCTTTTAGCCAACATATTACCCAAGTAGAGTTTACCCTTAACCATAGGACCAATATTAGTAGCAGTGGTTGAAAAAACAGACATGGCCAATGCTAACACCAAGGAAACAATATTCATATAGGCAACCAAAACCTTATGGATATTATGTTCAATGTCCAATATCTTTAGGAATAATTCAGTCCAAAATTCTTCTTCTTGTTATCCACCAAAATACTGTAGGCCTACTACTCTAAGGATGGATCACAATCCTTATGCATATTCATCAGTAGCTATCCCATCAAATACCCCTTTCAATTCTTTGCCACTAGTGCCACCACTCACTATGCAAGGGGAACAACCATCACAACCTCAACAAAGACATGTTGTAAGGTAGTGAATGTACAAAGACAGGATCATACCAGCAATGCTAAAGAAAAATCTAAGAAATGTCCTTTTTTCATGACAAGTCCAGAAAGATCTTGTAGACTTAGGACTTCATTGAAAGAAGTTTCTCCTACGATAGATCCTCTGATAACCACTATTCTTCCCCAATAATTAGTTCAAGAACTTAGAACTATAATGCTAATGGAGACAATATTAGACTAGATAAAGGTAGGAACTCTTTCTAATGAGAACAAACATGGAGCCATATATACCCAGTGAATTTCATGCATTACCAATTGTATCAAAGGGTGCAATTATGGATTGACACTTTAGAATGATAATACAATCCATATAGCAACCCATAACATATATGAAAAACAAGTGTGTGGAAAAAAAGAAGTATGTAATACTAAACCAAAAGACATCCAATGGCCAAAAATTGAGAACCTAAAATCATCTAAAACATGCATGGAAGCATATGACCCACTTATTAACTCCCCTTCTAAGAGAATTCCTTTTAGAACTTACAGATGAAAATATTAAACCATAATTGTACACTAATAGAAGAAGGAAATAAGGACTTAGATGATCAAAATTCAATTACAATCAAGATTGCATGGGACAATAACCAAAAGATTAAATCATTAAAGATGGTAAGTGAGAAACTTCAAGTGTATGATTTAGGGGATCTAGGATGCATTATCTAAACACTCGTCCATGAGTTCAGTCATGGAGAAGATGCCTTATCTTGATTTAGGAATTAATAAGTGCTTTTCATTTTTTTTCTAATTTTTTATGATTTATAATTTTTGTTATCTGTTTTTCTTTTCTTAATACATTTTCACATTCTTTGATACCTTTTCATTCTTTTTTACTTTTTCAATTTTTAACCCTTTTCCCATTCTTTCATAGTTTTTAATTTCTTGATACATTTTCCAATTCTTTGATGATTTTTCATTCTTTTCATCTTTTCCATTCTTACTATCTTTTACAATTTTTCATACCTTGATTTCATTTTACTTGTATACATGTTTGTGAAAAAAAATTCATGTTTCTCTTTCTTAATGTACAACTGATTTGCCCGTAGCTTCTCAGGGACTAACTACAAGTGGAGGGCATGTTTCTCCATGGTCCAACTATACACTAAGATATTGCCAAGATAAATAACCACAAACTTATCAAGGAATGGTTGAAATATCTCATTCATCAAGGTATAGAAGGTAGTCGATGCATTGCAGAGTCTAAAGGGCATCACCATCCACTCATATGATTCATATCTAGTTACACATGTAGTTTTTTCCTCATCACCCTCTATAATGAGAACCTAATA
The DNA here is from genome assembly GCA_015680685.1 of Gnetum montanum. Lineage (NCBI taxonomy): Eukaryota > Viridiplantae > Streptophyta > Gnetopsida > Gnetales > Gnetaceae > Gnetum > Gnetum montanum. The sequence goes on from MNCI01036805.1 coordinate 386,903, forward strand.
GTACTATTGGCAAAGGTCTAGCTAGGTGAAATAATAGGCCCCTACCAACTAATCAAACAAGTTAGAAAAGAGTGGTACTAGATACTTGTTCTTGATGGTATGTTTGTTTAACAGTTTGTAGTCATAATAGAGACATAACATTCCATCCTCCTTAGTTACAAACAATGCTAGTGCCCCATAAGAAGATTTTGAGGGCCAAATGTACCCTTTGGACATCAAGCTCTCAAGTTGTTTCTTCAATTCCCCTAATTCTAGTCACATTAACCGATATGGTCTTTGAATATGTGGGTCAGTACCTGGTTGCAATTCTATTTTATGGTCTATATCAATCTAAGGTAGTATACTTGTGAGTAACTCTCGTGGCATCACATCTTCAAAAATTTTCAACACTTGTGCTATGCATGGGTCAATGTTTATTTGAGGCCCACAAGCCTTGGAAGGATCTCCAATTTGCATAGCTAGCAAAAATTTTCTTATGGGATCCCTAGTCAAATGTTTCATCACCATTGGAGATACCATCTAAGGGCTAGAGCACTCATCCTTCCCGATCTATGCTCCATGAGTCTAAATTATCCAGGGTGAGCTTCATGTAAAATAAAGATCAGGTCTAGATGTGGAGCATTGAAGACTTTGGCCTTGCGTAAGAATTCTTGTCCCAATATAACATTAAAGGAGTCCATATCTAGAATTAAAAAATCTAGAGCTCCTTGCCATAAGCCCACTTGAATTAGGACACTGTGACACACCCCAATGCATCAAAGAGGTCTAAACTTTGCAAGTTTGCAAGAAGCTTGGATTGGTTCCATTTTAGCTGCAAGTCCCTTACCAAGGATGAGACCATATAATTATGGCTACCACCATCATCAATGAGGAAAATTATTTGTCTTGAGCTCATGGTGATTGGGGCTAATTGGACTTGATGTAAATTTTTAGGATTAGTAATTTGGCAATTTCCAACTCCTAACCTTTGTGTAACCATATCAGAAAACTCCATCATAATAGCTAGTCTCTACTATTCCATCAAAGTGCTTCCATCTGTAATCTAAAGACATGGGTATGGGTGATACTTGAGAGCCATTATTTGCCTCCCTGGAGCTTGTCCCTACTTACTTTTCATCCTTCCTAGGCTTAAAGGACAATTTCTCACTTGGTGATTCCCATAGCACAAGAAGCATTGAATTGACCCCTTAAAGGGACCTCTTGAGACTTGTTTCTTCTTGGCCTCAGGTTGTCACTTACTCCTTGTATCTTTACATTTTTATTGAAAGCCTTTATTTCCTAGAGGTCCATCCATCGGGTGACTACCTTACTGAATTGATTTTGATCACATAAGCTAGATAGCACTCCCTTGCTCCACTCACATGGACACCATGGGGATTGCCAACTAAACCCTCCAAATTCATCACCACATGTTGGTAGTTAGTGTTGCACTCTTATGAGCACACATAAAATCCCATAGCATGTCCCATGATACAATAGTTAACATCCTAATGTAGATTTGAACTATGCATCCCTCCTAGGCAAGGCTTTACCGAGTGGGGTAATGAGGAAGGTTGTGGCCCACTCCAACTAGTGCATGGAACTTCCATTCAAGTATGGTTTTGAAAACATAAAGAGTAGAGGATTCCTAGTGCCCCCACAGCCCTCGAATTGTGGGGGAGGTAGTAGGCCATCACCAACCCTGCTACCTCTCTCACAATCCTCCCCAGCTTAAAATGAGTGATGACCTTGAAGCATATCCTAGGTAACCCACAAGGTAGCTATACAAAAACCAAGGGCAGATTCCATTAATTTCAGTAAAGTAGGCTTATGGTATTTTGAGTCAAGTCCAAAAGGACCTTAGATTTTGGAAGGTCTAACTACCAAGGCCTAGAGCCTTAAAGATTTTTTGTTAAACTTGATCATCTTCCTAAGATCCAAACTCATCATAGCATCCAACACCCAAGTTAAGAGTAACAGCCTTCAAGACTTGTAATGTCCATCCTTCCACATCCTACCTAAGATGCAAGACTATGGAAGGACTTCAAGTGGTCTGTCATTGCAACATAATAGAACACACCAACCTAGGGATGTATTAGTCCCAGGATGTCCCTTGACTCATTTGTACCCAAAGGTCTAGGAGTCTCAAGATTAGCATAGTCTCCTTTTCTATGTGCGACTTAAGCCCATCACTAATAGAGCCCTTTGAAAAACTCTAGGCAATCCCTCCTATCTAAGGCAGGCTCTCATAGGAACTCACTCTTGGATCCTATGAGGCACCACATGCCACACCTCTACCAATTCTTAATTTTTTATAGGAGGTTTCTCTATCCATCATCTGAGTAGCCAAGGCAAGAGGTCAATCGCTTGCTCTCAATAGAAGTCTAAGATTAAGTTTTCTTGGGACCTCAAACACTCTAGTGGTTTCTAACTATCATCTAAGTCTAGAAAGTGTTTCCAATGTATGAGAAATTCCACTTTCAAATTTGAACCATGGCTAGTGATGTAAAAGTTTTGGATGCAGTCTACTTTCTTTCCTTGTATAGGTTGTATACAAGGTCATTCTTAGATCAAGAGGCTTCTTTCAGGATAAGGGAATCCATTAGGAAATGGCTTCAGCATGCTGACATAAAAAACTAGATGGACTTTGTCCATATTGATAGGTAGTGAAATCTTATACATCACAAGGTTAGTTTTATTAATGATCTGGAAGGGACCATCATACTCCCTCATCAATTTGAATGTAGTTCCCTATTTTGGCTTAAACTAACAAAGGTACAATTTTAAGAAAACCTAATCTCCCACCTTGAATTCATGGTGCTGGCATTTTTTATCAGTGTACTTTTTCATATGCTACATTTCCCTCTCCAAACAATATCTTGTAGTTTCAATGTTTCAAAAATAAGGTGAGATGTAGTCCAATAAGGTGAAATTTCTCTATGATATCAAGTCATAAGGGACTAATTATTTGTAGAGTGAGACCATAGCCTCCATCCATTCATTTTGAAAATAAGTGGTTCTTACCATGACCATAATGATATTCTTTCCCTAATAAAAATTAGAATAAACTTGTGATCATTATGCCTAGATAGAAAAGCGAATAACCAAGTGGGAATGTGAAGGATGTAACATCAAGGGGACTTCTGGAGCCTCTTAGATCACTGCTATATGTTCTATCATGTTGCTGGGATTGTATTATATCCTTGTAGATGTAATAAAAAATGGAAGTAAGAGTAAACTAAGTGTTGTCATACCATGTCACTAGAAAGACATGTTACCCATGCCTAAGGGTAGTTCTTTGGTAAGGTTGACATAGTAAAAAATAAATAAAATCTATGCACATAATAAATTTATAGGGGGTTCCACTATAAATACATGTTACCCATGCCTGAAGGTAGGTGGCTTCTTAGAACTCAAAATAATAAAATAGAGTGTGCAATTAATAAACTCCTTCCTTAGACAAAACATCAAATGATGATACTCCTTGCAATAGTAATAGTATTATGGTTGTGAATCTGAAAGGTGAAGTAATGCGATGTCACTAGATAGTGTATTGGACTTGGTTTGAATCTTGGATATAAGAACTAATGATTGCTTTAACCACTAATAACACATAAGGATTCATTATGCCTGTGGTATGACACCTCATGTCCTAATTTCAACAATCTTTTCTATCATCCATCTCACCTCACTATACAATCATAGCTTGTGGTTTTGTATAATATAGCATTATGTTCCCAATCTAGGAATACTACAATGTGTAATTTTCTAGACAAGTATGTCTTACATTCAACTCCTTGAGTACCTAAGAACACTTTAGGTATGATTATACAAGGGCACTAAGGGTTGGAGCCTACTTTTAGGGAGGATCCACTTATATAACTCTTGTATTTCATACTTGCCAAGTAATTCCACATCATCTTGTGCCTTCCAAAATATCTAATAAACTTCACATATCATCTAATAATCTATCTATAAATCAAAGATTCATTATCTATTTCTTCTCCATACCATAAACTTTCGTTGCTAAAGATTCCTTCTTCATGAACCTTGAAAAATTAATTATTGAAAACTATGAAAATTATTGAAAGATTCCTTCTTCATGGGCCATGATCCTCTAGAATAGCTTTACATCTTCCAAACATTCCATTAGACTCATTTTTTCAAAGAAAAATTAATGAAAATTTTGAACTTTTTAACGGTGATGTTGTAGTTACAATATCGTAGACACCTATGATATCGTATTTACGATTGATGAAGTGTATTTTGTCTAGCTCTGATATCAGATATCCAATAATGAATCCTAGATATCAGATATCCAATATTAGGGGCTCAAAGTTGATGTTAGATATCCAATGTTGCAGGATGTGTGTTGGCTTATATATATATTGCTTGGGTGCATGGTTTGGGAAAATCTTAGTCATAGCATAACAAAGCTTTTGTAGTTTTTCTTTCTTAGAGTTAAAATATTTTTCCAAAGTGCCTATAGTAGGAGTCATTGAGTATACAGATCTTTATTTGAGCACTACTGTACCTAATCATAATAGTGTATGCAATAATAAAGTTGAGCTTTTTTATAAGCCTTGTAGCACTTCAACTAAATTAAATATTTTATTTATGCATTTAATGTTTCATGCAATTTCCTTTAATTTTTTAAATAATTAAGCTAATTAAGGAATTAAGCTAACTAGGTTAAATAGAAATTAATTAAGCACATAAGTATGACCACTTCGAGCATGTGCATGATGCTTGGTAATTTGAGTAACACTTAATGTTTGGTAACCTAGTAGCATTATATGTGTTAAGGATATGTATGGAAAGTGGAATCGAATACTTATGTTAGAAATAATTAGACCTTGGTTAGTTAGTTAGATTAAATTAGAAATTAAATTACCTCATTCTCTTTATCCTTTATCTTAAGCAATCAAAATATAAAACATACAAAATAAAAAAAAATCATATGCCTCGATTACACTTAACCATACCTTTGTATATCACAAGTGTAATTGGGAAGACAATGAATGACTATTAGGGCAAGTTCACTTCCAAGAGACTAGTATACCAAAAGACATAAAATCCAAAAAATTTGATCAGATTGCACATGAACGCTTAGTGATTTGTATGGTTGACCATAGGGATATTCATCACTCATCATTGGCATTGTTGTCAGGGATTTGTTTTGTTTGAAATGTGCACTATCTAATCATAGTGAAAATCATTAACATCATTAGATGAACCTTAAGGTCAAAATCATCCTAAAATACATATAATAATTTAAGCACACTGATATCTTATTCTAATTACAAAATATCTTCTTCTCATAGGCATGATGATATTAAACCACTAGTGCCTCAAGAATGTGGGGTGGTATATACTCATCTAGATGAGTATGTGCCCAAATTCACCTTCATCCTACATCAGGATGAACAACTATAGTGGCAAGATATGGAGGGCAACATTGTAATGCCTCCCAATCAATTTGTGCTTAGGATGCTACTTCAAACTCTTAGAGGTTGAGCATATAGGATCTTCAAGAAGAGTACATTGTGCATGATCATAACTACTAGGATTACCATCCCACTAAAACACAATGCAGAAGAGATCAACACTAGGAGAAACACCATGAGACTATGAAGGGAAAACAGTTCACCAATCCCTTATTCCTACTCAACTAAAAGAACAATGAGGATCCTGCTTTTAGAGGTTCTCAACATGAAGATTCTCCACCCCTTAATATTGGTAATGGAGATGTGAACCTAAATTTGTAGTCCACTATCAATAATCTAGGTCTAGGAAAAAGTAGGAGTCAAAGTAGAGGCTCAAGCAAGCATCAAGATGATAAGAAAGCTGACAAATGTGGTTGAAACAAGTGTATAGGTAGTGGAAAATACCATGGTTGTGGTAGTCCTTCTGTCTCTTCATCCTTTTCATTTGCATCTTCTTCTTTTTCTTTTGGTTTTGACAATTTCCATAGGAAGGAAAACTGTGATGAAGGTAACCAATGGGATAATAATGATGACTAGGCCCATCATGAATGAAACGGTAGCAAAGGACATCATAGGCATCATTAAACTAATAATGATGATGAGCATTTTCTTGCCACTCAAAACATGCTAAATATTGCAGAGGTAATAAAAATTTCAACAAGGCATGTGAAAGATAGTTGGATCAAGCGACTTGATATAAAGAGTATCCCCAAATTTAAGGGGGAATATAGCTCTAATCTACAAACACATCTTCAAGATTTTCATGATGTCTATGCCTTAAAAAATATTAAAATGATTAACAAAAATTAAAGCTGTTTCCCAGGATACTCATCAAGGAAGTTGAAAGCTGGTATTGGTCATTGGAACCAAATCTATTTGCAAGTGGAGTACAATGCTAGAGCTATTCAATGATAACTATTAGATGTACTCTCGAGTGTCTACTCTGAGAAGGTAGATCCAAGGATGGAAGTAAGGAACACATGAATCCTTGGAAGCCACCATGGATAGATACTATTCTCTCATACATTGATGCCCTGGCCATGGATATTCTTAGTGGGAACAACTTCATCACATCATAGATGGACTCAGATCAAAAATGAGAAGAACGCTTGGGGTCTATGCCCATGGGAGACTATTAGAATTAAGAGCCCATAAAATTCAAAGGTTGATAGAGTAGGTATTAAAAGAAGAATAAGAGCTAAGAGAATAAGAAAGTGCAGAAGAATATAATAGGAATCCTTCCATCAGAAAAAGGGAAGTCCACTTTTATGATAGTGAGGAAGAGTCACCACTTGATCAGGTGGTGAATAGAAAGACCTTGTTGATTCAAAAATCTATATCTAAAATCTTAGCCAATGTAGATAAAATGTGGGATTTGTTGGATAAAAAATTTCAAACTGATCTAGAAATCACTGAAGAATCAAGAGAGCAAAGTAGTGATCATGGCTACAGGAGGCAGAAAGAAGCTAAAAGCTACTATAGTAGAAGAAGTTGTGGAGATTGAATCAGATGATGACAATGATGTGACATTTTCCATTATGAAAATCCTAGGGGATGTTGCCCCATTATGTTACACTTGCAAAAATATAGGGTGTACACAATGAATCCTAGATTGGCAAGGAGGTAGGAATCGAAAATATTGCATTATCCTCAAGGAAATCCTAAGCAATGTTATCAACAATAAACATACTATCTAAGTGGAGGTTCACTACAATCATATGAGTGGTACTAGTAGTGGCAGCACCCATAGTTGTGGGGGATGCCACCATCAAGACAACAATACCCTTACTAGAAACCAGATTCATATGGGTACTATGCTCAGCAATCCATTTCTTTGCATAACTCTTATAGTCACACCACCTTCCAACATCACTACTACCCTCTAGAGTATTATAGAACTCATTCTCCATCTACTAGAGGGGAAATCCCATACCACCCTTTTGCATATGTCTCTCCACGCTTAACCTAATTATTACTTGCTCCATCAAAGTAGGGAGAAATTCTACCTTAGCTACAACAATGCAATGCAACAAGAGTTATTAACTTACAATCAACTCCTCAGCTAAGTGGTTCAGAAACTAGATCATGAAAAAGACCTTTCCTTCAAACCAACAGCCCAACTAAACCCTCACATACACCTATAGTTGGCAACCCTTATTCTCCACCTCCCTTTGCATCTAATCTATTTGAGTCCCCCTCAAACCAAACACATCCCAAAGTGCATATCTTCATGTTAACTCGTGCAATAATTAATTAGATAAAGGCTGGCCACCTTCCAGGAAACTATCTAATCTTGGAAGTCCTCTTATTTACCTTCAAATCACTAGGAATGAGCCTTGCAAGGCTCTTCTAGATTTAGGTTTTGATGTTAATATAATTTCCCATGAGATGTATAAAGCCCAAAACCTACCTCTACTCAAGAATAGTAATATCCATCTCAAGATGGTTGATCATTCCATCACTGTTCTATTGGGATTGGTGAAGGACATTGTGATCACAATTTGTGGGTGGTCCTACTCTGCTGACTTCCTGGTGATCTTTCCAATCATCATAAGAAGGGCTTGGCTAAGCACTATTGATGTAAAATTAGGGATTTGAGATCTTTTCCTTGAAATCTCTAAATAAAATGTAGTCAAAAGATCAGGAGGAAGAAAGTTCCATGCATCATGTACAATGATACAAGGTGCAACTATGTGTAGAAACTATGAACTGTTAATAGTGTATCTATCAAAGAATGTAGTTAGTGTAGTGATATATCTAAAATTCAAAAGTGCCTTTACACAATAGCCACAAAGTAGGATGGAACCTAGTGGTTGACAGCTAATCTTGGAAGCAACACAGTTTGCATGGAAACTATTGAGAGACTAACATGTGCCTACATGAAAGACATGAATGAACTAGAGCAAGTTCATCACCAACTCTCCATTGAAGAAGTTGATGATACTAATTAGGTAGAGTTGGAAATTCCTAAGAGCCCTTTGAGTTGAAAAATCTACCTATCGGCATGGAATATGCATTCTTGAAAAATGGGAAGTTGGTAATAATCAATGCAAATATTACTCCTAAACAAAAGGAAATGCTTCTAAATGTGGTTAACAGATGACCAATAGCCTTTTCTTGGTCATATCCTAAACTCACAAGGATTGATCCTAGGATATGCCAGCATCGTATCTACATTAATCTAGCCATGAAGCTAAGGAGATAGCCACAGTGATGCTTGAACCCCAAATTGAAGTAGATAGTCAAAGAGGAAATTGAACAACTCTTGAAAGTGGGGTTTATCTATCCCATTGTGAATAGTAAGTGGGTTAACCCACTCATTATTGTGCCAAAGAAAGATGAAAAGTGGTGGGTTTGCATCAATTTCTAATTGTTACATATGACAATATTCAAAGATCACTTTCCATTGTCATTTGTAGATCAAGTGTTGGACATCATTTTTGGGCACTGCTATTATAGTTTTCTAAATGGTTATAGTTGCTATAACCAAATCTAGATCACACCAGATAATTAGGCCAAAACAACATTCATGAGTTTGTGGGGAACTTTTGCATATCAAAAGATGCCTTTTGGCCATTACAATGCCCCTACCACATTCCAATACCTAGTCTTTAGTATTTTTCAATAATAGATCAATAGAAGGATGGAAGTCTTCATGGATGACTTCTCCACTTATGGGGCCACATTTGAGCAAGACCTGGATTGTCTTAATAAAGTGCTTAAAGGATGTGTGAAAACCAATCCTTGGCTCAATTAGTAGAAGAGCCATATGATGGTTTAGGAGGGCATTGTGTTGGGGCACAGAATTTCACAAGCAGGAATTGAGGTCAACCTTGAAAAAATTAGGGTTATCTAAGGAATTACTCATCAACCAAAAATTATCAAATATGTATGGTTATTTCTTAGACACACTAGTTACTATTGAAGATTCATAGAGAATTTCTTTAAGATTGCAAAACCATTGCTCAAGCTAACAAAGAAAGATGCTCCATTTGTTTGGACCAAGAAATGTGAAAATGCATTCCAACAACTGAAGGAAAAACTCATTAAAAATATAATTCTACAAGCACTAGACTAGTTCAAACCATTTCACATTATGATAGATTCATCAAATTGTGCCTTCGGGGCTATGCTTGCATAGTTGGATGACAAGAAACATCCATATTACATCCACTGCACAAGTCAAAGCATTGTGGGTGCATAACTAAACTACACCACCATGAAAAAAAGAACTAATGGTGGTGGTGTATGCTCTAGAAAAGTTCAGACACTATGTTCTTGGATACAAAGTGTTTATGCACATAGACCACAATGCAATTTACTTCTAGATAAATAAGCCAATGTTGAGCCCCCATGTCATACAGTGGCTAGTGATCTTGTAGGAATTTGATCTTATGATGGTAGATAGAAAGGGAACTAAGAATGTGGTCATTAACTGAACAATTGCCCACTATCTAATTAGTTTCTTGATGAACTCCTCTTTTCTGGGGCTTTAACTGAACAATTTTCCACTAAACTGAAATGGTACAATGGCATTCCCACCTATCTTCTCACATAAGAGATACCATAAGAGCTAGACTGTGGAAAGAAACAATAGTTTCTTCACTAGGTGAAACACTTCATGGAGATCAATGGGCACATCTATAAGGTGTATGTCAATGGTTTGGTTTGATGGTGTGTCCCTGATGCTGATCAACTATGCATTCCTCAAGATTCTCATGAGGATCCTTGTGGGGATCACTATGCAGGGAGACACATGAAAATTAAGATCCTAATGGTAGGATATTATTGGCCAACACTTTTTAGGAATGATCACCAATTTGTTAGCTCTTGTGAGCATTTCCAACGTGATGGTGGATTGACTACTCATATGGAGGGACCCTAATAGTAGGTCCAACCACTGGAACCCTTTGACATTTTGGGCATTGACTTCATGGATTCCATCACATCCATGTCAAATGGAAAGGCATACATCATAGTCACTATTAACTATTGTATAAAATGGGCAGAAGTAGCAACCGTCACTAACTATACATCTTCCACTACTACTTCATTTGTACAATAGAATGTTGTAAATAGGTTTGGTGTGCCACATGCATTAATTTTTGATAATGGAACCCACTTTATAGGCACTACCTTTTGGAAGCTCATGCAATGCTTGTGGGTTGGACATAAATTAACAAAACCTTATCATTCCCAAGCCAATGGTCAAGCTAAGGTTACAAATAGAGAAATCACTAAAATCTTAATGAGAATAGTTAATAGATATAGGAAGTACTAGAGCATGAAACTTAATGATTCCATATCACTCCACCTAGAAGCTCCCTATAGGCTACTCTCGCTATGAGCTAGTGTATGAAAAATTGCCAACTCTTCCTATTCAAACCAAGCTCTATGTAGTTCAATAACTTGTGACCCTAACCTTGACTTGATTCTAGCACAAAAAGAAAGATTAATGAATCTCAACCTACTAGAAAAAAATTGATTGGTGGCCCTATCATCTAACAAGTTGCACAAGGCATTTAAAACAAATGCCATGACCTTAGAATTAGGAAAGTTGAATTTCAACCAAAGATAAGGTCCTCTACTAAAACCCCACACATGTGCCATAATGAACCAAGTTCCAAATACTATGGGAAGGTTGTTATATTATTTCTGAAACCTTTCTTTCTAGGGCCATGTTGATCTACAAACCTAAGAGCCTAGGCAACAAACAACTAGTCAACTTGCAACAAATTAAACCTTTCCATGAGTATAAGGAAGCCAATGTTCACAACACCTCATTGGATGGAAAACTATGCTTAGTCTTTTGAATCTCCTCTTTTCAACTTTGTCATGGGGGATATGGTCATCCATGCTAATCATATAAGTGGCTCCTCAATTTTTTGTCTTTTTGTTTTACACCTTATTATTTTTACAACTCTTTGTTTTATGTCTTATTTATCTTACACCTTTTTTTTACTTTATTGATATTTTCCAATTTTTTTTACAACATTGTTATTAAATTTTATTTTTCTTGAATATTTTACAATTTCTTGTATATTTTTCTTTATTTTGATGTGATTTTCTTATTGTATTCTAATAATAACGTGCCTTGTTGCCAACTAGGTATAGTGTGGTTTGCTTAATGTGGGCATGTGCTATCCAATTATTTGATTATTGGTGTTTGGATTCTAGCTTTGAATTTTGTTACTAATAACTCAGACACAGGTAGTAAGCCCATGTCATCCACCCATCCACAAGCTCTATGGTGTTCCAATTTTGGAAGTGTGAGGTTCTTTTCATTAATAAAACTTTAACAAACTTGTGGCCTTTATAGTTTCTAGACTTGGGAAGGATTCAAAGGTTTGAATAGGTTGTGACTTCTAGGGGATTCAATACTCTTTGTATCTTTTCTACTTACTTGGATGCATGGGTGTTTTCATGATTTTTTTACCATTTTGTGTTAACCAATAACAAGAAGTTGAATAAGTCTTTGCATGGTGTGGTTCCCATTCAAAAAACAATGATGGGAATTCAAATCACACCCCTTAGACAAAATGAATAAGCTACAAGCACTAGTTATGGGATTAGAAAGACATGTTACCCATACTTGAAGGTTTTCTCTAACTAAGACCCTTTCTTACTTCCTACTTCTCTTTTTTTATTAAATACGGAATAGTGGTTGTTTTGTAGGAGCACTCTTATGTCTTAAGGGAATGGAATGGTCTTAGAGTGGTGATGCAAAGTCACTAAACATGGTTGGTTTTGGTTTGGACTAAGGATGGATTTTATCAGGTCACTTAACCACAAAATTCACAAGGGCTTCATGTGACCTTAATCAAGAACTTTCTTTCCACTTTCTCTCTCTCATACATCTATGCTTTCCATGCTTGACCTCACTTCCAATGTTCATGTCCTTGTTTGATGTCTTGGGTTGATGTGTTGAAGTTCTAGGTAGTTTCTTCTAAGTTTTTGTACTTAACTTTTTGTAATCATTAATCACTCATGGGATCCATAGACTCATTGGTTTGAGGATATGCAAGGGCAACAAGTGCATGTTTCTACTTTGGAAAGGATCCAATTGCATACCTTTTGGTTGGGTTAGTTAAGTTCTTTATCCTTAGGCATAATCACAATTAAATCATTTTGTGTGCCCCATAAATGACATCCAATTATGCACATCTTCATAGTGAAATCCTCTTTTTGTTATTATGAATTATTTCATCTTCTTCAAGAATTCTATCTCATTTGGGCTATTTAGAATTTAATAATAGATCTCTTATCCATTTCATCCTATTTTTCTATCTTCTCATTAATGCTATTAAAAGAATCAATTCATAATAATCACAACCTAGCTAAGTGTAATTGCCAATGAGACAAGGTACCTAAAAGCTATAAGTTACACATTGTACACTAATCTGTGATTTTGTTGTGATTACAGTGGGAAGTGTGGATTGGAGGTGAGACTGCCTTCACCAAGGAATCAATAGCAACACCATGTGATAAGGCCCCTTCATGCTCATTGAATCTCCCCCCTCGTTCTTTAGTTACTAGAGGACTTGGATGTTAGTTTTGGCCAAGGTGTTCAAGTCTATTGTCATGAACATTAAATTTTATAAATGATTGTAAATTTGTATACTTGCACACTTAGAATTTGTCTATTTTGTTTGAATTAGTTTGAATGTTAGTCAATAATCTCATACCTTCCCAATATTTTGTAAGGGACTTGGTCCTCCTCTTGTTAACTCGAGGATGAGTTTTCATTCAATCATGGGGGTATAATGAACTATATTTTGTTTGGCTTCAATATTAAATATCCAATATCGAAGCCCTGATATTGGATACCTAATATTGGAGGCTCAAAGATGATGTTGAATATCTGATATCATGGGATATGTATCAACCTATAAATATAGTGCTTGGGTGCACGATTTGGGCATAAGTTTTGTCATAGCATAGTAGAGCTCTTGCATTTTTTCTTCGTCAGAGTTGGAATATTTGCCCAAGTGCCCATAGCAAGAGTCATTAAGTGTATGGATCTTTATTTGAGCATTGTCTTACTTGAGCATGGTAGTGTGTGTAGTAATAAAGATGAGCTTTCTGATAAATCTTGTAGCACTTTTTCTAGATTAAATATTTTATTCATGCATTTAATGTTTTATGCCATTTTATTTAATGCTTTCAAGTAATTAACCTAAATTAAGCTAAGTTAAGTTAGCTAGGCTAAATAATAATTAATTAAGCACATAAGTACAACTGCTTCAAGCATACATGTGATGCTTGGTAATCCTAACAATGCTTAATGTTTGGTAACCTAGCAACGTTATACATGTTCAAGATGTGTATGGAAAGTGGGACCAGATACTTATGTTAGGATTAGTTAGAGATTAATTAGTTAGATTAAATTAGCCATTAAAAATTACTTCATTCCTTTATTTTAAGCACCAAGAACATAAAACATAAAAAATGATAAAAATCATATGCCTCAGTTTCACTTAACCATATCCTTACATTTCACAAGTGTAACTAGGAAGACAACGATCGTAATGATTAGACTTCACGTTCTAGAACTAGTGTACTTAAAGACTTAAGGTCCATGGAATTTGATTAGATCACATCTAAATGCTTAGTGATTCATATGGTTGAGTGTAGGGGTATTCACTGCTCATCACTATGAGTTAAATTTCAAGACATTTTAGAGGTTATCTATATTTCTTTCTATTATTTTCCTTTGAATGATTTTTTTGTATGCAATTTTGCTAATCTATCACAAGAATATCCTTTTAGCACTTTGGTCAAGATATCACAGAATCCTCTAGGCTTGGTAAAGTTTCTATTTATGAGGATTTTAATGATTGTGTTGATAAAATAAAATCCAAAGTTTTGTTTGGAACCCTCATTAAAGTTTAATGAAGAGTTCTTTTTAGTTTACCAAAGATCATCTATTGATCATATTACAAATCAAAGAGATATTCACTACAAGAAATGCAACACTTGTCATCTCATAGAAAACCTTCATCATTGGTTAACAATGATAACGAGAAAAATCTGACTAATATTCTTTTCTCTACAACTACTAATGAGCGGCGAGGTATCCCTATGCTCAACCATATGAATACGAATGTACACACACAATCTAGTCAAATTCCAAGGACTAAGTGCTTATGCGCCTTTATAGAACCCAGACAGGTTGGTCAATCATTGTCTTCCTAAGCTTACTTGTATAGCATAATTATATGATTAAGTAAGCTTGAGGTATATGATTTTTATATATTTTTATGTTTTATGTCCTAGTGCTACAAAGGGAGAAGTGAACTAATCAAGTAACCAGTTTAATTTAACTAATTGACTATGCTCTAACTAGTCCTAACACAAGCATCCATTCCCATTTTCTGTACACATCCTAAACCAGTGCAACACTACTAGGGTTACCAAACGCTAATTGTTATTGGATTACTAAGTGTTCCACACATGCTCGAAGTTGTCGTACTAAGTGTGCTTACTTGGGAGAATTAATAAGGTGAGAGAGAGAGAGAGAGAGAGAACATTAGTTAACTAAGGGAAGCATTCAATAATTGTAAATAACATTAAATAAGAAATTTTTAATATTGCAAGGTTTATCACAAAGTTAATTTTTATTTTTGGCCACAAGGTGTGCTCAGGTACACAATGCTTGAATAAAGATCTGTTCACTTTATGACTCCTATTGTGGGCACTCAGAAATAATTCTAACTTTGAGAAGGAAAAAAGGCAAGAGTTCAAGTAAGGGACTATGATTAATGAAATAACTATTGCCAAAAAAAGTGCACCCACCTCTTATTTATAGGTTACAAGACAAGCCCTGATATCGAATGTCTGATATCACTTAGAAGGCTCCGATATAGTGTATGCAATATCGTAGCTCATCATACCCCCATGACTAAATGAAAACTTGTTCTTGAGTTCCTTACAAAATATTGGGAAGGTATGGGATTATTAACTGAATGACAATTGACAACGATAGGGAATAATAGAATCAAAGTGCCTAGTGAATGGATCAAAAAACATATTAAAACATTTGTGTTCATGCCCTTTGTGTTGAAAACTATACACAGATGACATCCAAACCCTCATTCAACAGCTTGAAGAGAAAGAGAGAGAAAAGAAAATGAGGTACATTACTACCGATGTCAGAAATGTGTGCTCCGTTGTTCATCCATAGCCACATGACCAAACTTGTTCCTTGCATAAATGCTCCAACTCCAGTCCAACCCGAGTGCTTCCTCCTATCCCAATCCATTATTTTTGTAATTTTCATATGTACACACAACATAGATACAGATTAGCAAAGATAGACTAGCCACAATGCAGTTGATACCTTACCTCGATATAAGTGCGTTGGCTAGGTTGTGGGTATGGAAAATACTAGGTTAGAGGTCTTTAACTAATAACTACCCAAGGTGTAGAGGTGAGAGAGGTGATTGATATGTGGCTAGGTACCCCTACGCCCAACCATGCGAATCATGGGCATTCACACGTGACTCGGTCGAATTCCATAGGCTGTAAGCACTTAACATACACCAGACTCTAACTAGTGAAACCTTGGGTTAGAACGGTCGTTGTCCTCCTAATCTCACTTGTGAGGTTCTGATTACGATGGTTAAGTGAGATTAAGGCTAATGATTTTTATAGCTTTTTGCATATCTTTTAGCAGCTAATTTGAGGTATGAAAGGTAAGGAATAAACTATTACCTAATCTATAATTATCCTAGCTTATACTTTAACTATGCCTAGCACAAGTATTCGATCCCATCTTCCAAACATGTTCTGAGCATCTCCTAACACTTCTAGGTGACCAGATGTTAAGCATCACTGGGCTTACCAAGTGTTTGATTTATGTTTGAGATGGTTGTACTTATGGCCTTTACGGACTATGAATAAGCCATAGTGTTCAAGATAATAATAATGGAAACTTAAGTAATTAACAAGTAATTAAAAAAGCATAAACATCTTAAACTATGGAATGCATAAAATAGCTAAGTTTAAATGCTACAAGAAATGCTTGAATATTTTATCTTTATTGCCGTCACACCAATGGGCTCAAATACATCAACGCTCGAATAAAGAGCTGATTACTTTTCTTACACTTGCTGCAGGCACTTGGAAAATATTCTATCTCCTACGGGAACAAACTACAAGAGTTTCGCTACAACTAATTGAAATATGCCTAAATGAGGCGGAAGGCCCTCTTATTTATAGGCCGAGATAGGCAACTACGTAAACGGGGCCACGTTGACATAGGGAGGCTACGTTGATGGGCCCGCGTCAATGCGACCATGTATACACGGCCCCGTATATGTGGCCTAGCCGACGCATTGACTTGATGACACTTCATCATACCCCCATGACTAAGTAAAAACTCGTTCTCGAGTTACTTTACAATTTGGAAGGTATGGATTCTTATTTACACACACATGACACAACATGAATTTGACCAAGTGCTTGAGTTACAGAGGAGGAAAAATTACAAAAATGATGGTGTTCAGAGACAATTGATCTCGCTGGTCCTAGAGCCTCTGCTATGTAGGATGATGCACAAAATTGTTGGAGAAGATCACACCATCCCTAGGGGTGGTGGTTTTGATGGACCTTCTCCAGCCTCTGGCCCATGCGTTGGTGGCAGCACGAATGAAGGTTGCCTTGCGGTAGCTGCAACTTCTAGAGGTAGCTAGAAAGCCTCCAAGAGAGCCCTCATTTTTTCTTCTTTGCTTTTGGGATCATTCATGGTCTAGGCAACTTCTCCAATGTGTGTTGGAACTGGAACTTCCTAAGGGCATGGAAGTTCTGAAAAGAGTTCTTTCAAGTTGAAAAACTGATGTTGAACGCTCGGATTGATGCCTGTAGCTATTGGTAGTCATTCATTCTTCGGCCCAAGTCCTCTGCAATTATACGTTGTCCTTCAAAGCTTGTGCGGAGGACCTCGAGTTTCACGTTTGCCATTTGCAGCTTCTACCTTGTTGCTTTGTGCGCTTGGAACTCTCCCTTGTATAGGGAATACAAGGTGGCCACTTGTTTTTCCAGTTCTAACCGCGATCTCCCAGGTGTGAGCATAGCCAGGTTTGCATATTGGAGGTTGGCCAACTTCATGTACTCTATCATTTTCTCAATCTGCAGCTCCTTCAGAAAGATTTTTTCTTTATTATAGGCATTCAACCCATCGAAGATAGAATGCCATACATCGCCTCCCTCTCGGAGCTGCTGGAGTGCTTGGTTCATCTTGGCTTTAGCAACTTGAATGTGTTTCTCATTTACCTCTTTCTGCAATCCCACTTAGTTCCTATAATGATTTTTGACTTTTTCAAATTTCAAGGCCTCATTTTTCCAAGCGGAAATTTCAATTGCAGACTTCTATCACAATGACTGAACCTCCTCCATTGACATATTTCAATTTTCAGTAGCCAACCTTCTTATGTCAGCGTTCACCCTGGCTAGCTCTTCCTACTTTTGGTGGATGAAAGTTTTCATGTGTTCATTTTTTGCACCAACATTGCGTAGGTGATGAACTTTCACGATCAACCGTACGTTCTCTTGCCAAACCTCCACCAAGTCCTTCTCTAAGGGATACACTCGGACGTCTACTACGAACTTGTCAAGGATCGCTGTCTCCTACACATCCTCAACAATCTGAAGTCTAAGTTGAAGCTATTGAAAAGCTTCATCCCTTGTGATTTTGTGATTGAGGCTGGCTAGATCAGAAAGCTAGGCTCTTAATTGAGCTACCTCAGTTGCCAAGTTCTGACAAGCAACTTGAACAGCTTCAAGTTGCCCTTCCAAAACAATGCTCTTTCCCTTGCCGAGAGTAGCTCCAACTAGGTTGCAGTAATGTTGTCTAGAAGGTCAAAGACATCCAGAAGTGATTGCCTAGTTCCCACCAGTTAGTCCAATAGCCCTTCATGTTGGGCTACATCAATCTGGCTACGCGAAGTTTCGGCAAACACTTGTACATCTTGTAGTTCATGAATGTTTGGTACAAGTTTTGCCAATGCATTAAGAGCCATAGCAATTATGTCAGCAACCACTTCAACCACAACTTCCTATCCTTGGTGCTGCATCACCAGGACCATCACCTCCTCACCATCTTCCAAGAGTACCGAGAAGGTAGCAGCATTCCCTAAGATTTCGGGGAATAACTGTTGGGTTGATGTTGATACATCTCAGATGCTTGGATATGTTATGGTTGGAACTTGTGCTCGAGCGACGGAGAATATCAGCCCTACCCTTTCAAGCAAGCTAACTAATTGAGCCACTTGCTCTAGGTGGCTTATGGCAGGGTGATAGACCGAAGGGTCTTCTCCTCCACTAGTCCTGCTAGATTGCTCTTGCTGGCTCAAGAGCATTTCCCGGATCTCGTGGATGTATTCTATTGTGTTTTGTGAGCCCGACTACATTGTTTGTGCAGGTGGTGGAGGTGGTTGCTACTCATCCTCTGTCTATGTGGTGGCAAGAGTTTTTTCTTTCATCATCTCTCGCCATGAGGCAATTGGGGCATGCCAGATTACATCGTTGGAATATCATGCTATCCCTATCCATTTGCACAACTTTCAAATTAGGCAGGAAAAGGGGAAAGCTTGTCTTCCACGTTCATTCTCAGCAAACCTCTTTTTAATCTCCAAAAATAGTAGCTATGGAAGACTCATGGGAAATTTCCCAATCAAGGCAACACACGCACGGGCGAAGAAGGCTATGATTTTACTGGGTCTTACCGTTGGGTTCAAGTGGTAAGACGTGATCTTTGAGTACACTTTGTCTGCTATGGTTAAGGAGACAAATTCCTTGTGCTCTACTCCATAGCACCATTTGGTCCATTCCACCTTTACCTTTGGATCGTTCTGCTTTGGAATTTCTACCACATCTGCCCTAGTTTCAGGCAACCCTAGAGCCTATGCTATTGCTTCTAAAGAGTAAGAGACATAAATGTCTTTAATTCTTATTCTAGACCCTAGTTGCTGATTCATCCAGAAGAGATAAGTTTCTCCTAAGTACCATTCACCATTGGTTGTGATGATTGGCCACATCAGAGAGTTCTGCAATTGGAGCCTCACATCTTCTGGCGCATTCTCAAGGAATGGTCCAAAATTTAACTCTTGAAGGACCATTTGCTGCATCTCATGTGGCGTGATAGCATCAAGGCAAGCTTGGGTCAGGGTGACCTCAAGCCGTGGTGCTACCCAAGGGGTCTCATCCCCAAGCAATTGCTCATTGGGAACCTCCTCTTTGGGAATCTGATGAAAAGATTCCACGTCAGGTCTTTTGCCGAAGGGCCTAGTTACATGTGAGCCCTCTGCATGCGCTAGTGGTTGCACACCTCATCCCCTTCCCGTGTGTGGGTGCTTGTCCCTTGGCTACGATGGTCCTTTGTCCCTTGGATGCCATCTACAATCAACATAACCACCAGTTAGACTATTCATAAGTAGCTTAAGATGGTCCATATATACCTTATCAGTTTGACCAAGTTATGTTGTTGGCACAAGCTCACCGTTAAGTCTTTTGGAGTGTTTAATTTTATGGGTTAGTGCCAAAGTTTCCATAATTAATCCATTAATTAACTAATTAATTAATTATAGTTAATGACACAAAGGCACCACCCCCCACGATTGAGAGCATACCTCCGGGCGCTTAAAAGGGCAAGAATTGGTTGATGTGGACTTGTGACGGCATGTAGGTGCGTTGGGAAAGGTTAGGCAGAAAAAATAGCAAAAACTCCCCTCAATTTGGGCTCTGAATGATGAAAAATGGTAAAGTGTGGTGGGGTATATATAGGGGTTAGGCGTTGCATCAATGGGGCTGCGTATACGCAGTGACTATGTTGATGGGGCCCCATCGACACAGGGGTGTTTACCCATTGACCAACCCATATAAAGCCCAAAATGATGAATTTGAAATGCCAAATTGAGGTAGTTGAAGCGTGTGAGAGGCCCAAACATGGATAAGGACATGAGGAAGGGAATTGGGCTAAAAAAAGAGATGAAAAGAGAAGAACGGAATGCAAAAAGAACTCCGCGGGGAATAAATCAAGCGATGGGACCCAAAAACTAGTCAACCACGAAATTCAAAGGATATGAGGATTAATAAGTGAGACCAAGGAGATGCAGGTGGGTCCTCCCCATAGCAGGCCATAGCCTTAATAGCCCCTACATATCTCTGGCAATGGTGCCAATGATGAGCAGCTAGGTACCCCTACGCCCAACCATGCGAATCATGGGTGTTCACACACAACTTGGTCAAATTTCATAGATTGTAAGCACTTAACATACACCAGACTCTAACCAGTGAAACCTTGGGTTAGAATGGTCGTTGTCCTCCTAATCTCACTTGTGAGGTTCTGATTACGATGGTTAAGTGAGATTAAGGCTAATGATTTTTATAGCTTTTTACATATCTTTTAGCAGCTAATTTGAGGTATGAAAGGTAAGGAATAAACTATTACCTAATCTATAATTATCCTAGCTTATACTTTAACTATGCCTAGCACAAGTATTCGATCCCATCTTCTGAACACATTCTGAGCATCTCCTAACACTCCTGAGTGACCAGACGTTAAGCATCACTATGCTTACCAAGTGTTTGATTTACGTTCGAGATGGTCGTACTTATGGCCTTTATGAACTACAAATAAGCGATAGTGATCAAGATAACAATAATGGAAACTTAAGTAATTAACAAGTAATTAACAAAGCATAAACATCTTAAACTATGGAATGCATAAAATAGCCAAGTCCAAATGCTGCAAGGAAAGCTTGAATAGTTCATCTTTATTGCTGTCACGCCAATGGGCTCAAATACATCAATGCTCAAATAAAGAGCCAATCACTTTTCTTACACCTGCTGTGGGCACTTGGAAAATATTCTATCTCCTATGGGAACAAATTGCAAGAGCTTCGCTACAACTAACTGAAAGATGCCTAAATGAGGTGGAAGACCCTCTTATTTATAGGCTGAGATAGGCAGCTACGTAAATGGGGCCATGTCGATGTAGGGAGGCTATGTTAATGGGCTTGCGTTGACGTAGCCTAGTTGATGTGGCCTAGTCGATGCATTGACTTGATGACACTTCATCAGTGATTGAATTAAGAAATTTTTGATAGGGCCCCCACGACTAAGAGCGAACCTCTAGTAGTGATGGGGTGGAAAAATTGAAGGAACAATGAAGATGAGAGAAATAACAATGGTGAAGCCAATAAAATGGATGTCATGGATGGGGATGAAATAAGAAATGATTGATTGCAAAGAATATTTAAGAAAAAGAACTTAACAATTGCACTAAAAAGGAATGCCAATGGGTCCTCCCCAAAGCAGGCTCATGCCTTTTATGCCTTGATAGACCCACAAACCAAAGAGTTCGTAAGCTCTTGGAATGATATATGGAAACAAAGGTTAAGAACTTACCCACATGAATTTACCGAAGACTAACAATGCGTCAAGCACAATGCAGACTAATCATAAAATTGACAATGAGGTGGAATATGGGAAGAAATATGGAAGGAGAGGAGGAAATAGAATGGAATTCCAAGAGTAAGGTTGTGTAAAGTCCCTTGTGTATTATGTGGTTAAGGTAACTAAATAAAATTCATACCAAGTTGAGACTCACCAACCACATCCAGTGACCTCACATCAATACATTTGACCAACCCATCCTCATGAAGCAAAAAGAATGCGTCCATCGATTCACCACCTTTACAAGAAGAGAAAGATAAGAAAGTAGGCAGTGAGAAAGGGCTTTAGGTAGAGGGAACCTTCAGGCATGTGTAACATGTATTTCTAGTGCCATAACTAGTTTTTGCAGCCCATGTTTCTTTATTATGTCTAAGGGGTATGCTTTGAATTCCCACTAGTTTTTTTTTTTTTTTTTTTTTTTGCATGAGAACCACACCATGCAAATACTTACTTAAATTCATTCAACTTCCTAATAGTTGGTCAATAGAAAAATGACAGAAGACTCATGAAAAGCATCCAAGTACCCAAGAGAATAGTTAGCACAAATGCATTGAATCCCCTTGAATCACACCCTTTTCAACCATTAAATCCTTCCTTAGTTTGAAGAATACCAAGTTACCAATTCATTAATAAGTTTATTTAGAAAAAGGGATATTATAATTCCAAAGCCAAGGGAGACCACAACGTTGAATGGATGAATGGATGAGGTGGACTCATTGCCTGTTTTATCAAAAGAACCATATCTTAGTATCAACATTGAAAATCAAAGGTAAAAACCAAACATTAGCAATCAACATTATTATAGTCAAACCCACCATCATGAGCACTTATTATATGATGAATGAAAGTAAATCAACAAAAAAATAGTAAGAGTGTGAATGATGATGTAAAACAGAAATAAGTAAAATTGAAAAGATGTGCAAAACAAAAATGTGTAAAAAAAAAATACAAAAATAGTTGAGGTGTTAGAATGGTTAGCATTAGTGGCCATCTCCCCCATGATTGAGTTGGAGGGTGGAGATCCGAAATAGCGAGCAGGGTTGTCCACCAACATAGGTAGTATGGATACTGGCTATTCTAGGCTCATGGAAAGGTTTGGTTTGTTGGATGTTGACCAAAAATTTCTTATCTAGGCTCTTAGGTTTGTAAATCATCATGGATCCTAAAGGAAAAGTTGCATGGATAATATAAGGTCCTTCCCACAGTGTTTGAAATTTAGTGCATTGTGACATGTGAGTGGGGTTCCAATAAAGAACCTTATCTCCTAGTTGGTACTTAACTTTTCTAATTTTCAAGTCATGAAATTGTTTATTAAAAGCCTTGTGCAATTCATTAGATGATAGGTTGACTAATTAGTTCTCATCTAGTAGGTTAAGGTTTATTAACCACTCCTTTTGTGCTAGATTGAGGTCAAGGTTGTGGTCACATGCCATGGATAGTGTATGGATTTCTACTTGAATAGGAAGCATTGGGAGTTTTCCGTACACCTACTCATAGGGAGAGTAGCCTATAGGGAGTTTCCGTGTGAAGTGGTATGCCCAAATAGCATCGTTTAGTTTGGTGCTCTAGTCTCACCTATATTTTCTAATGGTTCTCTTCAATATTTTTGTAATCTCCCTATTGGTTACTTCAGACTGACCATTCACTTGAGGGTGGTATGGTGTAGTCAGTTTGTGTTCAACTCCTAAGCATTGTATCAATTTTCAAAAAGTCGCACCTATAAAATGTGTGCCATTGTCAAAAATAAGTGCATGAGGCACGCTAAACCTGTTAACGATTTGTTGTTGAAAAAATCGTGTAGCGGTAGACGATGTACAATCCATAACAGAAGCTGCTTCTGTCCATTTTGTGAAATAGTCAATGGCAACAATAATGCAAGCTTTTCCATTGGAAATTGGTGTAATAGGCCCCATAAAATCAATTTCCCATATGTTGAATGGTTCTAAAGGTTGAATCCATTGTTGTGGACCCTTCATTCTAGCAGTCATTCCCCCATCACATTGGCAACGTTCAGAAGATTGGACAAAATGATGAGCATCCTAGAACAATGTAGGCCAATAATATCCTACAAGAAATATTTTAATGGTTGTTCATCTCCCAACATAATGACCCCCACAAGGACCCTCATGAGCATCTTGAAGAACTTGTAATTGATCTACATCAGGAACACACCATCGAACCAAGCCATCAAGACATACTTTATAAACTTGTCTATTGACTTCCATAAAATACTTGGCTCGATGAAGAAACTACTATTTCTTTTTAGCATCCAGCCCTTGTGGTGTTTCTTGTGTAAGGAGATAGGTAAGAATGCTACTATACTAATTTATTTCCATGGCTAATTGATTATTTACTACACTTGCAAAGAGGTATTCATCAAGAAAGCGATCAGAAAGTAGATATTCATCCTCTTTGTTGTCCCATCTTAACTAAGATAAATGATCAGCAACAACATTCTCAGTGCCTTTACGATCTATGATCATAAGATTGAACTCTTGTAAGATTACGAGCCATCGTATGATGCGAGGGCTCACTGTTGGTTTATTCAGTAGGAATTGAATTTCACTATGGTCTATGTGTACAAATACCTTATAGCCTAATACATAGTGCCTAAACTTATCTAGTGCAAACACCATAGCTATTAATTCCTTTTATAGTTGTGGTGTAGTTGAGTTGTGCACCAACAATACTCCTACTTGCATAGTGGATGTAATAAGGACACTTTTGGTCATCTAACTATGTAAGTACAACTCCTAAAGCATAGTTGGACACATCAGTCATGATGTGGAATGGTCTGGACCAGTCAAGAGCTTGTAGAATAGGTGTTTCTACAAGCTTCTATTTTAAAGTTTGAAAAGCTAACTTACATTCTCTGGTCCATTTGAAAGGTACATCCTTTTTCATTAGTTCAACCAATGGTTTTAGGACCCTTGAAAAGTTCTCTATGAATCTTCTATAATAGCCTATGTGTCCAAGGAATGATTGGATGTCTTTTATAGTTTTAGGTTGGCACGTGATTCCTTGGATAATTTTAATCTTTTTAGGGTCTACCTCTATCCCTATTTGTGAAATCTTATACCATAATACTATGCCTTCTTAGACCATTAAATGGCTATTTTTCCAATTGAGCCTTAAATTGATTTCAACACACCACTTTAGTACTTGCTATAATTGGTCCAAGGCTTGATCAAAGTTTGATTAGTAGGTGAAGAAGTCATCTATGAAGACCTCCACACCATTTTCTATTTGCTGCTAGAATATACTTAAAACCAAATGTTGAAACATTGTAGGAGCATTGCATAAGCCAAAAAACATCTGTTTGTATGCAAATTTTCCCCAAGGACTTGTGAATGTGGTCTTGGCTTGGTCTTCTGGTGCTATTTGGATTTGGTTGTATCCATTGTATCCATCCAGAAAACTATAGTAGTGATGCCCTACAATGGTGTCTAAGACTTGGTTGACAAATGGCAACGGAAAGTGGTCTTTGAATGTTGCCATGTTTAGTAGCCTAAAGTCTATACACACCCTCCATTTACCTTCCTTTTGGGCATAATAACTAATGAACTAACCCATTCAGTATCAGCAATGGGGTAGATGAACCTAGCTTTTAAAAGTTGTTCAATTTCTTCTTTAACCACTTGCTTCAGCTTTGGGTTCAATCGCCTTAGTGGCTATCGTTGAGGCTTCATGGAGGGGTTAGTGAAAATCCTATGTTGGCATATCCTAGGGTCTATTCCAGTTAATTTGGGATATGACCAAGTGAAGGATTTCGACCATTTGTTCACCATTTTTAGCAGTCTCTCTTTTTGTTAAGGAGCGAGCCTAGCATTAATAATTACCAATTTTCCATTTTTGAGAAATGTGTACTCCATACCGGTGGGCAATGGTTTTAACTCTAGGGGATCTTACTTAAAGTTGTCATGGATTTCCAACTTCCCCCAATTGATATTTTCAATGTTGAGGCTTGGAAGCTGGCAATGGACTTTCTCTAATGTGTCTATGCTATTGATGTAAGTGCAAGTTAAACCCTCAGTTGGTTCCATGCATATACTTGAGTTGCTCTCTTGGTCAGATGTCAGCCACTGGATGCCTTCTTGTCTTGTGGCTACTACATACAGGTATCTTTATATGTTAGTTACTTGTGCACATTGGTTGCATGTAGGTAATGTTAAACGTTGTACAAACCAGGACTTCTGCATGCAACTACACCTTGTGTCATAGTATGCGATGGACGAAAATTTCTTCTTCTCAATATTTCCAAATGTATTTTCCTTTGATATTTTTAGGAAAAGATTACATATTCCTAGGCATGCATCAATTGTGCTTAGCCATGCTCTTCCCATTATGATTGGGAAGTTCCCCTTACAATTATTGACTTGAATCACTAGGAAGTCGGCTGGATAAGACCATCCACAAATAGTGGTAACAATGTCCTTCACTAGTCCTAATGGTACAGTGATGGACTGGTCGGCCAACTCTAAATGAATGTTACTCTTTTTTAGTGGAGGCAGGTTCTAGGCTTTGTACATTTCTTAAGAGATTAAGTTAACACAAGAACCTAAATCCAAATGAGCTTTGCACGGCTCATTCCTAGTGATTTGTAAATATATAAGAGAACTCCCAAGATTGGAGAATTTCCTAAGAATATGGCCAGCCTTAATCCAATCAGTAATGGCATGCATCAACATGACCATGTGCATTGAATGTGGCCTTTGGTTAGAAGGGGGTTCTGAAGTTTTGAATGATGGTGAGGCATTTGGATAATTAGTCACTTATGACTGTAAGGACTTGGTTGGATTGTTGGTTCTAAAGAAATGTCTCTTCTTTATGAGATTGTTTGAACAAATAGTAGGGTGAGAATTAACAACCCTTGTAGCATTACATTTCTATGGCTGGGCAGGGAGCTCACCTTGCATGGCTGGAGCAAGTGGTAATGTAGTTAAGGGTGGAAGAGATGTAGTCGGATGAGAAGCATAGTATGTTTGTAGAACATCTTCCCTAGGAGAAGGAGTTCTATAATACTCATGGGTTTAGTAGTGAGGTTGGGAAGCAACATGACTAGGAGAGTCACAAGGAGAGATTGGCTAATGCACATAGTATCCATATGGGTCAGATTGGTAGTAAGGGTACCATTGACATGGTGGTGGTGTTCCCCATGATTGTGGGTGTTGCCATTGTTGATATTGCTCATTTGGTTGTGGTGGAGTTTCGCTTGGATAATACATTAAGGGTTGGTGGAACTGCCTGGGTTACCTTGGGGATAAGGTAACCTTCAAGGTGTTTGCCTTCTATTTAATCGTGGGTTGAGTGTATACACCCCAAACTCCTACAGATGTGAGATTATAGGGCAATATCCTTTAGGATGATCATATTGGCATATCTCACATCCATTGTCATTATCTATATCCGAATCCACAACCTCTTCGATGATGACAAAATTTCCCTTACCTTTGTTACATGCATATTCAGCTTCTTTCTTTTTTCTCTTTTCTTGATCACTACCTTCCTCTCTAGACTCTCCTACTATTTTGAGAACTGTTTGAAATCTATTATCTAGGGAGTCCCACATTTGGTCCACCTTTGTCGATACTTTTGATGCAAGTTTTTGAATGGGCAAAGTTTTCCTATTCACCATCTCTTCAAGTGGTGACTCTTCTTCATCCTCACAAAATCTAACTCCATTCTTTCAAAGGGAAGGATCTCTATTATATTCTTCTACACTCTCTCTTTATCTTAACTCACATTCTTCTTTATCAACTTGCTCCAACAATCCTTGTACTTGATGGGCTCTAAGCTCAAATAGCCTTCCTTGGGCATAAGTCCTAATGGTTTTTCATCTTTCATGCCTAAGCCCATCTACGAGATGGCATAGTTTTTCCCTTTGCAAGTAACCATGGCCTAGGCAATGATGTAATAGTGCATAATATCAGCGCATGGCAACATCCAAGGGTTCATGTCCTCCTTGTTTCCATCCTTTGATTTGCTTTTACAATTTGGACACTCATGAGTACATCTAATACTTATTGTTGAAAAGTTTTAACATGGTACTCCATTGGCGAATGGATTCTAGTTCTAAGGACCAGTACCAGCTTTCTGCTTCCTTGATTAGTGTCTGTGGAAATAACTTGAGTTTTTGCCACTTTTTTTCTATGTTTTGCAAAGCACATGCATCGCGAAATGCTTGCAAATGATTTTGGTGATCAGCGTTGTATCCCCCTTCAAATCATGGGATATTATTCATGTCTAATCTTTTGATCCTACTATATTTTTGGTGCCTTATTGGGATTCTAATAGCCTTAATTATAGCTAGCATACTTTAGGTAGCGAGTAGGGGTTCATTGTAATCTTACTGTCTATGGCATCTATGATGCCTAAGTTGTTCCCTACTCTCCCTTCTCTCATGATCAGTTTTGCTAGAATGCCCTCGTCCCCTTTCTTGGATACTTTGTCTATGATTCCTATTTCACTTACCATTATCCTCAGGGTCTTTTTCCTTGCAACTATGTTTAGATCATGAAGGAGAGGGTGAAGGTAAAGAAGAAGGAGGAATGTTATCATGATGATGCCTTCTTCCTTCTCTTCGATGGTCACAGCCTCAATCACAGTTACGATTAGAATGTCCATATTTTTCATATGTTCGTGTGCCCTTTTTAGACCCTTTGTGTTTATCAATACCATAATCTGGATTATGGATAGTTGAGTGAAGATTTTGATATACAACCCCTTAACCAAATTCAACGAGAGGAACATCATTGCGTGGGAGACTTCCTGATGTAGGTTCACCACCCTCATTTTTACTTATGACATACGAGACATTTTGAAACAAATTCCCCTTCATGGATTTATGACGTCTCTCTTGTTGTAGATCCCTGTGAAGTTGTGCAGCTATGGGTCGATACTCTCTCAAGTCATGATCATGCACAACGTACTCTGCCTGTAAGTGCAACATACCAATTCATGTGAGATCACGAAGAAGCATGCCTGGGACTGAGTCGGGAGGTAACACTATGTTACCTTCTAAATCACGCCAATGCAGTTGTTCATCCTAGTCGAGGATAAAGGTAAAGTTTGGTATATACTCATCAGGATGAATGTATACCACATGAAACTGTTGAGGGACTAGTGGATTATCATGTGTACTACGCCTCCGATTGTTCCCTGTATCGAACCTAGGCAGTGAAACACTCTCGTAAGAAGAAGGAGACATAATTGTCTATTTAGTGTGTAATACTTTTGTTTCACTAATTGTATGATAACCAAGCCTAAGGGTTCATTCCAATGATGTGAAGACTTCCTAAGTTCTAGCTAGCGCACAAACAACAAAGTACTCGGCAATGGTGCCAATGATGAGCAGTGAGGTATCCCTACACTCAACCATACAAATACAAGCGTACATGCACGATCTGGTCGAATTACAAGGACTAAGTGCTTATGTGCCTTTACAGAACCCTTACAGGTTGTTTAATCGTTGTCTTCCCAAGCTTACTTGTATAGTGCAATTGTATGGTTAAGTAAACTTGAGGTATATGATTTTTATATATTTTTATGTTTTATGTCCTGGTGCTACAAAGGGAGAAGTGAACTAATCAAGTAACCAATTTAATTTAACTAATCAACTATGCTCTAACTAGTCCTAGCACCAGCATCCATTCCCATTTTCCGTACACATCTTAAACCAGTACAACACTAGTGGGGTTACCAAACGCTAATCGTTACTGAGTTACCAAGTGTTCCACACATGCTCGAAGTGGTCGTACTGAGTGTGCTTACTTGGGAGAAAACAAGGTGAGAGAGAGAGAGAGCATTAATTAGCTAAGGGAAGCATTCAATAACTATAAATAACATTAAATAAGCAATTCTAAATACTACAAGGTTTATCACAAAGTTCATTTTTATTTTTGGGCACAAGGTGTGCTTAGGTACACAATGCTCGAATAAAGATTTGTTCAATTTATGACTCCTACTGTAGGCACTCCAAAATACTTGTAACTCTGAGAAGGGAAAAAGGTAAGAGTTTAGATAAGGGACTAAGATTAATGAACTAACTATTGCCAAACCAAGTGTGCCCACCTCTTATTTATAGGCAACAAGATAGGCCTTGATATCAGATGTCCAATATCACTTGGAAGGCTCTGATATCACATATGCAAGATCGCGGATGCAATATCATGGTCCTGATATTGTAGCTCATCAAGTACCTAGGTGAAAATTAAAAAGAGATGTGTTTTTTTAAAAAACATTGATTTGATGTTGATTATTTGACAACTTGTAAAGTCATTTTAGCTTCAAATTCACATGTTTTAATTATAAAAAATTAGAAAGAGAAAGAATGATTAAAGAAGAGGAGGAAGAAAGAATAATTAGTGAGCTTAAATCTAATCCAAAAATATTTTAAAATTTTTTTTAAGATAAACAACAAAATGGTTGGGATTTTTCCTTATCTACTGTTAAATATTTTTCAATAACCTTTTTAATCAAGAGGCTCCCCCTACTATGCAAGATAACTCTAGTATTTTTGAGTTATCCCTTGATGAATTTACTATAAGAATTTAAAGATTATCTTCTGGGAAAGGTATAAATGTTAATTGATTATATGTAAAGCTTCTTAAATGTCTGGGGCCAATTGGTGTGGAAAGTAACTTGTAACCTTCTTAATAAAAGGCTTTCGCATGGTTTAGATCACTCTTGGTATTTTAGTTAGGTAGTTTTACTTTTCAAAAAGGAAGATAAAACAAATCTTATTAATTATCAATTGATTGTAATCAATTCAATATTCACAAAGCTATTGGGTACTAGTTTAAAAAATAAAATATGTTTGTGGGTAAAAATACAATATCTTCATTCTTAGTGGTAAGTAGGCTTTAGTAGGAATCAATCTACTATAAAAAATCTCATAACTTTGCATTATTATGTGAAGAAAGAAAAATGTCCTAACCATAAGAATTTTATCTATTTTGTTAATTTTTAAAGGCTTATGATTCTATTTCTTGAGATAAACTTTGGAAGATATTGGATAGCATTAACATTCTACAAGAACTTCCTTTTTACTACTAAAAGAATATATGATATAGTTAGCATAATCTTACCAAATAAAAAACAATTATCAATAGGTTAGTAGGAGTTAAACAAGGTTGTCATTTGTTCCCTACCCTTTTTGACATATTTATAGATGAATTAGAGGAATTGATACAAATGCTTCTAATCATGCTATGTTAGTGAATGGATTATTTTTAAACATGCTTCTCTTTGTGGATAATGTGGCCTTGATTGTAAATTTAGCCACAAGATTAAATTAATGCTTCAAATCCTCAATGAATACTGCAACCATTCAGGTATGAAAGTCAATATTAATAAGACTAAAATTCTAATTTGTAGCACTAGAAATAGAAATTATAATTTTTTTCTTGAAGAAAAAAGACTCGACATTTTTGAATCTTATAAATATCAGGGAATTGAATTTGATAGTAATTATAGTTAGAATACCTATATTATTCAAAGGGTTTGAAGTGGCATGCATGCTCTATTTTCTCTCAAAAATAATTACAACAAATAATAAATTTTGGCATGAATGATCAAAAGAAGACTATTTCACAATATTGTTCAACTCAAATTATTATATGGATATGTTGCATGAAGACCTTCTATTTCTACACATAATTGAAAAAAAATAGAGCATGTTCAAAAATAGTTCATTGTATGTGAATTTGAAGTGAAATTGTAGATTTCTTAGGATAATTGGCTTCTAGAAGCAAATTTGCTTCCTTTTGAAGTTGAAGCCATTTGTCAATTTATTACATATACATGAAAGTTAAGTCACATGAAGGAAGTGAATTATGTTAAGGAGATAATGAATGCTACACAATAAAATCGATGGTTTCATTTAAGGAAAATTATGGCTTTAATCATGGAATATTATAATGGAGGATCTTCCTTTAAACAAAAAGCTTTTTTGGAAGACTATAAAAGAAAAAGTCTTGGCTATGTATTGGTTGATTACACTAAGAAAAAAGCATTTTTATTTACAATTTGTTAGAGGTTTTTTATTTGATCCTAAAAAATATCTATTCTAAGTTATTCATATTTATTTAAGGAATCAATTTTCTAGAGAAATAATGAGCTCTCATCATCTCTTTGCTAAGATAGGTCATTGGATCAATTTGTCAAGAGAAAAGCATATTTATATTTATAGAGTATGCAAACAAAGCATTAAGGATGTAGAGCATATCTTTTTGTTTCGCTTATTTTTGGCTTACATTCAAAGGAACTATTTCAAGACTTCTCAAGAGGTCACCCATTCTAGTACTACTTTAGAATAAGCATGCTTAATTACGAAGTTCTTATTTTAGCTTCTAGTAAACCACTAATTATAATATTAATTGTAATATACTAATTGGTTTCTTTCAAATTGACCCTATTTGCAAGTGTGTGATGCATCTAGAACTCATCCAAGGACCCATCCCATGGATGCATCCAGGACTTGTCGCAAGGGACCAAGCCTTCATCCTTGAGCCAAGAGGCCAACAATTGGTCTTGGAGTCCTTTAAGCCACCACTTAAGCCAACACTTGGTAAAAAGTTTTATAACTTTCCAACAAATCCTTTGTGATTTCCTAAACATAATAAAAAATTTCACATTTCCAATTTTAAAAACCAATAAAGTAGAAAATATCTTAAAGTAGGTATATCAAATGCATAAATTCTTTACCTTCTTATCCACATCTGAATTCTATTCGATGTACTTTCTTGGCACATTTATGATTCATTGACAACATATCAAAGACCTAGAGAAATTTTTTTTAAAAAGAAAACCTTTAATCGGTTGGGGGTGTTTCCATCGGTTTTTTAAAAAAACCATATCATGATCTTCTTTGCAAATCTCTCTCTCGACACTTTGCCGGCCTTTTCATACCTAGGTAGACAGAACAGTCCAGGATCTACGAAGCAATCGAAGACTATTACATCGGAACGTTCTCAGCTTCAGAGCAAGCAACCATGTAACACTTGATGCATTTGTATTAAGAAAATGAATATGTGAATTTGTGTTTCTAGGGAGTTTGAATCACGTATCTTTTAGATTCTTATACCTTCTGCATTCTTGTATTTTGGATATTCGAAGTGATGAAAAGCCTACGTGCGTTTGCAGAAAACCTTGAAAGACAAAAATCATGGTAAAAGCTTTGTGCAGAGGATACTTCCCTCTTCTTCTGAAATTTCAGGTCCGGTGAACTTTATTTGTTACTCTCTGTCTTTAGAATTTTGTTCACAAAATCAAAGCGTCTAGAAGAAAGGCCGATTGGAGATGCTGTATTTGTTGATTTTGAGAGTACAAAGGAGCTGAAGGCCGATGCTCTTGGTGCTATCGGCCACTTTATGGCCAACGAGGCAAGTTAGTTTGATTGCGCAGGTTTACACTTTTTTTCTTTTGATTTATCAAAGGTAATTATATTTTGCACAGTATAATGAATAATTGCAGGACTACCGAAGAAAAGGAATCGCAGCAAAAGTTTACAGAGGCTTTACATTTGTAGAGGTATTTTGTGTTCTTATTGTCAACGATTCATGTGGTTGCAATTTGTAGAGGTATCCCCATGTGGTTGCAATTTATTTAAACTTTAACGAAAGTGTTACTAAGCGTGTTTTGCATCTTGTTTTTGTTGACAAGAAAGATAACTTCTGCAACGTGAACTATATTTAAACCATTGCAGTTACTATTAAAAGCTATTGAAACCTCATGTAGGATTTTGTTCTTTTGGACTGCTAACGTGGGAAATTTTGTTTTGTTACTGTTACGTATGGAACGATTTCTTTAGTGAGATCCTCTTCGGCCGTTGTTCGAATCTCACCGGGCATTCGTTGGGCATTCGTTGTTAGCTTTAGATTATGAAAATTCCCTGTTTTTGTTTTGTCAGCAATATCCAATAAACTTTTACTGTGCTATTTGTATGCTTCAAACGAATTAGTTGTCAAAGTTTTGCACTCTGAGAAATCTTCCAAAACGTGTCTAGATATATAAATTGAAAACGTAATCCTAAGGAACATTCTAAAGTAGTTGGGAATTTGACAATGTTCATGAATTATTTTGACTTTTTTGAAGCTTTCTCTGGCCAGTCATGATATTAGTTACCTTTTAACACGATTTGGTATCTGTTGAGGCCAACCTCGCCCATGCTGTCACAAGGGGCCATGATCAACAATAATATGGTAAAAGAAAAAAATAATCTTTATAATCTTTTGTGAGTTAGCTAACTATGTTTCATATTTAACTTCTTATTCCACAAGTGTAATGTCGGTCCAAAGGATCCTTTGGATGTTTGAAGGTAATAAAAGCTTTGTTTCAATATTAGTTTCATATTTATTTATTATACAAAATAATGTAAACTATAAACTAACTTTTGGTTTACTTCTACTTTAATTAATGCTAAGGTTATTAAATGGAGTAGAATGAAGGAATTAAGCTAAAATACAACTTGTGAGGTCTAATTCTGAAACTTTAAGAATAAGGGGCATTTAGGATGTGAAAAACTATCAACTATGTTACATATAGAGAACATGAATTGATCCCGAAAAACCATTTTTCCATAAGAAATTAAAACAAAGAGAGGGATTCAATGAAAGCCCCTTTTGCTTTGTGGTGAAACTCTAGAATTGCAGTAGTTCATTGAGATTTTAAAGCGCTTTTTTCTTTGCATTGTAGGTGCATGTCTTCAAATAAAAACAAACATATTACTTAAAAATATGGAATGAGTGAAAGTTACACTATATTACTTTTATTTTTTATTTGCATTAGCAACCTATCATTTATGTACCCTCTAAGAAGCAATTGCCATCATCTCTTCCACCTTTGCCATTACTAATTAGTTGACGTTTCTGTCCAGAAACTATCCTCGTGCCACAAACTCAACAACCTTCCTGCCAACTTTCACCACGTGATTTTGGAACTTGCTTTGTTTAGTCTACAAAAGTCTCAAGGACTCTTTAGTTTCTCCTATATTCCTTGCTAGTCATCCTTGTGCTCTGACCTTCTAGCAGTAATTCTCGGGTGATTGTAATTAAGGCATTGTCATGGTTCCTTGGGCTAGTAGCCAACTTTACTACCTCTACCTATTCCAAAATTAGCAATTTCCGTGGCTACTCTTCTAGCACCATGCAATGTCATTGTTCCTTGCAATTATTGCCATACAATTAACTAACGTGGTGATGGAAGTTGACATTTGACAGTGGTTTCTTCACACTATTAACCAGAGGAGGAGGGTGGCTTCCGGGGACCAGCATTCTCTCAGGGGATGCCAGGGGCAACAGCAGATGCTTGCAATGCATCGGCAGGCAAGTCACGAATAATGCAACAGACATGCAAATGATAGCGAAGCGACAAAAGCATTACAGGTTGTAGGAGACATCATAAGAATAATGCAATAGACATGCAGATGATAGTGAAGTGACAAACGCATTGCAGGTTGTAGGAGACATCATAAGAATAATGCAACAGACATGCAGATGATAGCGAAGCGACAAACGCATTGCAGGTTGTAGGAGACATCATAAGCGATGGACGCAGTGGCAGACTGTGGCACCTCTTTCTTGACGTTGGAGGGGAGCTAGCCTTCTTTCTTCTGTACATGAAGGACACACAATGACGACTAGTAGCAAGCAGGTGATAGGTGGTGTGTTGCGGTTTGTCTCTCTCACCAGCAATAGCTGATGGTGGCACGTCTCTTTTAGTAGTAGTCTCTCATGTGTGGGGAGCAGGTAGGGCAAAGCCTCTTCTCTAACAATGCCAGGCCACCTGCACGTGCCATCAACATAGGCACATACAGGATGGCACTCACGGTACCACGTTGATGTAGTAGGGCATCCCTCTCCTCTCTCTCATTGATGGTGGACACACTCTTTCTTTAGCATTGCACAGAACCATTAAGCCTTGTCTTCTCTCACCTATAGGCGATGAACACTATAAAAGGTGGCAAACGATGGCTTCCCTGTACATTGAACAACGGTGGTCCAGTGATAGTGATGGCCACATAAGTATGGTAGGCTTGTTCTATGTTTTGTTTTCTCTCTCCTATGCATGGAGACATGAAACAAAAGGTGATGCTAGCAGTCATGTTTCTTTCTAGGTCCACATGACAAATATGGAATCCATCTTCCCTTTCCCTCTTCTAGCGATGACTATGGGCAACGTTGTTGCAGCATCCACAATGGGACAACTATGGGCAACGTTGTTGCAGCATCCACAATGGGACGACTATGGGCAACGTTGTTGCAGCATCCACAATGGATTGGTAGCGAATAGGCAGCAGCAGCAAGACCAAGGAAAATTTGAATTTTTTTAAACTTATTTATTGTACTCTAAAATTGCAAAAAAAAATATTCAATTTAAATTTTCAATTATTTTACTTGGTTTATTTCTTTAAAAACATCGCATAGCCCTCTTTATTAAATATTTAATTTAAATTTTAAATTATTTTACTTAGTTTATTATTTTCAAAATGTCACATAGATCTCTCTAGCTAAGACTATTCCAAGGTTTTAGTACCCATACAAGAGGTGCCCTAATTGATAGTCTTCTAAAATGGGTGCCCTAAGTGATAATCTTCTAAAATGAGTTTTTCTGAGGTGTTGAGGTGTCCCAAATTTATGCATCAACACCTTTTTGACGCTAGGAGAGCCTTCTCCTAGCTTTTGGTTTCAACTCTTCTTCCCATTTTGTTGTGGCCATTTCATTTCCCAATCCAATTTTCAAACTTGTTAAAAATTTTAAATTTTTTTTTGTCTTTAGACCTTTAATTTTTTTTACACTTCTTGTTTTTTTTTTTTGAAAATCGTTGTTTTCCAAATCTTTTTCTTTCAAGTTTCATTTTTGAATTTTTCATTTTGGCGATTTGTACCTAAGTCCCAACTTTGGTAAGGTAGTTTTAATTATCGAACTTTAAATTTATTTCTTTTTCTAAAATTATTTTCCTTTTAAATTTTAAGCATTTATTTTTCTTTTAAAAGAGAAAAAAAATCATTTTTAATAGCATGTTTTAGTGATTTCTTTCCTTTTATCCAAAAAAAATTCTTTTTAAATATAGCACATTTTAGTGTTATTTTAAAAAATATTTTATTATTCCAATATTTATTTCTTGTACTTAATTTTATGGTTCACTTTAACATTTATAATTTGAAATTCTTGTTTTATGAGCACACCCCCACAACAAGAATCACTTACCCCTACCCCAAACTACTTAGTCACCCATCTCTTCATAATTAGAAAACAACAAGCTTTACATTTTCCAAGTTCTATTCCTAGGAGAACTGGGTTTAGGATGGTAGCCCATCAACCCCTAGCTCCCTTGGTGAGCAATCCTTTTAACTTTATTAACTACCATGGCATCTCGATATCCCTCCAGAACATAAACCTGTTCTTTGATCCCACAACCCCTACAAGTGATGCCTGCCAACATAGACAATGTTTCAAAACCTTACTAGGAATCCATAGCATTGTACAAAACAATGTGGTATGCAGGGTGTTTGTAACAACATTTAGGACTAAAGTAACCCAATGGTTCTTAATGCTTACCGATGCCTCTATTAGCTTATGGTAAGAATTCAAAAATAAGTTTTTGATTTAGTTTGATAAATTTACAAGTCATACCATCGCATCAAATAAATTTACTAGCTTAAGAAAGCTACCTAGGGAAAATGTTAGGGATTACAACCCTAGATTCCTTCCTCAGCTTGCCTATGTGCCAAATGAGATTCATCCACGACCTGATGGTATCCTTAAATTTCATCTCTCTACCATTGACTCATTCTTTGCTTATGCCATCAAATCTGATCCCAACATAATAGAAATATATGGAGCAATGGCTAAAGCCATGGAGTTAGAACAAATAACCCTTATGAATAGCATCCAAACCCAATTTGGGATGACGAGTATTGGTAATGCTATGTGATGAGTGGTGAGGTATTCCTACACTACGTGATCCAGTTGAACTCCAAGGACTAAGTGCTTACATGGCTTAATGCAACACTCAAGGTTAATCAATCGTTGTCTTCCCAAACTTACTTGTATTGTCACGATTGTATGGTTAAGTAAGCTTGAGGTATATGATTTTTATAACTTTTATCTTTTTGATGTCTTATGCTAATAAGGGAAGGTGAAGAGAACTAAGTGAATAACTTACATTAACTATTCACTGACTAAGTTCTAATTATTCCTAACACTAGTATTCGTTCCCACTTGTCGTACATATCCTTAACCAGTGCAACACTACTGGGATTATCAAATGCTAATCGTTACTAGGTTACCAAGTGCTACACACATGCTCGAAGTGGTCATACTGAGTGTACTTAACTAGGAGAGTCAAAGGTTGAGAGATAGATTAATTAACTAGGAAAGCATTAAATTCTCAATAATAATTAATTACTAATTAGCTTAGTCTGTATGCTGTAAGGTTTATCATAAAGTTCATCTTTATTACCATACAAAAATGTGTGCTTAGGTACAAATTACTCAAATAAAGATCCATTCACTCTATGACTCCTACTATTGGCACACAGAAATTATTCTAACTCTGGAATGGTAAAACTGCAAGAGTTTAGCTAAGGGTCTAAGTCTAACTATCGGGAACAAAAGGTGACACCTCTTATTTATAGAAGATGAGGTAGGATGCGATATTATGTGGCAGATGTGGTATCGCAGCTCATCATACCCCCATGACTGAATGAAAACTCGTCCTCAAGTTCCTTACAAAATATTGGGAAGGTATGGGATTATTGACTTGAATGACACAAATGGTGAATGGGGTTACACGTGAATAGATCAATTATTACAATACATGACAATATTAGTGTTCATGACTACAAGAGTGAACACTACACACAGTTAACATCCAACCTTATTTGCTAGCTAAGGGAGAAGAGAGAGAGAAAAAGAAGAAGAAGATGTGTTGCTGCCGATGCCAAGATTGCACCTCCCATTGTTCATCTATAAGTGCACCATCAATCTTGTTCCTTGCACGACCGTTCCAGCACCAGTCCATCCTAAGTGTTTCCTCCAGGTCCAATCCATTGTTGTATGATTACCATCTACACACACAACACAGTCTCATATTAACAAGGATAAATAAATCACAATGTAGTTGATACCTTGCCTCGGTGTATGGTCCATTGGCTGAGTTGTGATATGGCTAATATGGATTTTGGAGATATAACACTGGTGACTACCCAAGGTGTAGGGGTTAGGAGAAAATTAAAAAAATTGAACCAGGAACCCCCATGACTAAGAGCGATCCTCTGGTAGCGATAGAATGGAAAAAGATAAGGAATAAGAAAGAAGGAGAAAAAGAAACAACAGAAATGCTGATAAAATGGATGTCAGAGGTGGAAATGAACAAAAAAAATGTTGATTGTAGCAATGTTTAAGGGAAAGAAGTTAACTGATGCACCAAATAGGAATGCTAATGGGTCCTCCCCAAAGCAGGCTCATGCCTTTTATGCCTTGATAATACCGCATTCAAAGAGTCCGTAGGCTCTGGAAATGTCATTTGGGAGCAAGAGTTAAAGTCTTAACCACAAGAATTTACCAAAAAGAAAACAATACATCAACCAAAATATAGACTACTAATACAACTAGCAATGAGGTGGAAAATGAAGAAAGAATGATGGAAAGAAGAGAATGGAATGGAGTCCCAAGAACAAGGTGGTGTATAGCCCCTCGTGTAGTTATGGTTAATGTGACTGAGTAGATCCCATTCCAAATTTGGCCTCAAACAATCCAATTCCAGTGACTTCACATTAATACACTTGGCTGATCCATCCACCTGAAGTAACAAGAAGGCTTCCGCCAAAGAGTCACCACCATTCCGAGGAAATGAGAAAGGGAAAAGTAGAAAGCGAGAGAGGGCCTTAGTTAGAGAGAACATGTTTGTTTAGTTCCATAACTAGTGCTTATAGCCCAGATGATTATTTGGTCTAAGGGGTGTGCTTTGAATTCTCATTATCTTTTTTTTTTTTTTTGCATGAGAACCACACCATGGAAAGACTTATTATTTTTATTAGCTCAACTTCCTAATAATAGAGCAATGTCAGAATGGTAAGAGCGACTCAAGAAGAAACATCCAAGCACCCAAGAGAATGGCTAGCACAAATGCATCAATTCCCCTTGAAGTCACACCCTTTTCAGTCCTTGAGTCCTTCCTTAGTTTGAGAAATGCCCAGTCACCAATTCATTAATAGTTTCATTATTAAGAAAGAGGTTGTACACTTCCAAGCTAAGAGAGACCATAGAAATTCATGCATGCATGGGTGACGTGGACTCATTACCTGTTATATCAAAAGAACCATACCTTAGTATCAACATTATAACTCTAAGGTAAGAACCAAACACTAGCAATCAATAAAATATAGTTCATACCACCATCAGGAGTACTTATTAGGTGATGAACCTAAGAAAACAAACAAGCACACAAAGAAATGAAAAAGTGTGAATGATGTTGTAAAACAAACAAAAAAAGTTAAAGAAATTTGTAAAATAAAAATGTTTAAAACAAA
Organism: Gnetum montanum; assembly: GCA_015680685.1. Lineage (NCBI taxonomy): Eukaryota > Viridiplantae > Streptophyta > Gnetopsida > Gnetales > Gnetaceae > Gnetum > Gnetum montanum. Next base: position 427,356 of record MNCI01036805.1, read on the forward strand.
AACTTAAAAATGAACTAAGGGCCTCAATTGATTAGCATAGGTGGCCATCTCCCCCATGACTGAGTTGGAAGGAGGAGATCTGAAATAGTGAGTGGGGTCATCCCTTCTCAGAGGCATTATGTACACTGGTTGTCCTAAGTTCATGGAAGGGTTTGGTTTTTTGCACATTGACTAGTAATCTCTTATCAAGGCTCTCAAGTTTGTATATGGTCATGGCTCTAGAGGGAAAAGTTGTATGAATAATGTAAGGTCCTTCCCACAATGTCTGAAATTTTGTGCATTGTGGCACATGTGTGGGGTTCCAGTAGAGAACCTGATCTCTTGGTTGATATTTAACCCTTCGAATCTTCAAGTCATGACATTGCTTGTTATATGCCTTGTGCAACTCATTTGATGATAGGGCAGCTAATTGGTTTTCGTCTAGCACATTTAAGGTTGTCAACCTTTGTTTCTGTGCTAGATCTAGATCAAGGTGGAGGTCACAAGCCATTGATAGTGTATAGAGCTCAGTTTGAATTGGAAGCGTTGGAAGCTTTTCGTACACTAACTCATAGGGAGAGTAGCCTATAGGGAGTTTCCAAGTGAATCAGTATGCCCAAAGAGCATCATTTAGTTTAGTGCTCCAATCTCGTCTATACTTGCTAATTGTCCTTGTCAATATTTTAGTGATCTCCCTTTTGGTGACCTCAAGTTGTCCATTAGCTTGGGGGTGATAAGGTGTAGTCAATTTATGTTCAACCCCTAAGCATTACATTAACTTTCAAAAATTTTCACTTGTGAAATGTGTTCCATTATCCAAAATAAGTGCATGTGGCACACCAAACCTATTTACAATTTGTTGTTGCACAAATCGTGCAGCTGTGGATGATGTGTAGTCTGTAACGGTAGCTACTTCAGCCCATTTTGTTAGATAATCTATGGAAACTACAATGTAAGCTTTTCCATTTGACATTGGTGTAATGGGACCCATAAAGTCTATCCCCCAAATGTCGAACTGTTCTAAAGGTTGAATCCATTGTTGCAGACCCTCCATTCTAGTAGTCATTCCACCATCACGTTGACAGTGCTCGCAAGATTGGACAAATTGATGGACATCTCGAAATAATGTTGGCTAGTAATATCCTACAAGTAGGATCTTAATAGCTATTCATCTCCCCACATAGTGACCCTCACAAGGACCCTCATGAGCATCTTGGAGAACTCTCAGCTGGTCCACCTCGGGCACGCACCATTGAACCAAGCCATCAGGACACACTTTGTAAAGTTGTCCATTGATCTCCATGAAGTACTTGGCTCTGTAAAAAAACTGTTGTTTCTTCCTAAAATCCAGCTCCTGTGGTGTTTGTTGAGTAAGGAGATAGGTGAGAATGCTACTATACCAATTTTTCTTCATGGGTTGGTTATTCACTACACTAGCAAAGAGGGCTTCATCAAGAAAATGATTAAACATTACATATTCATCCTCTTTATTGTCCCAACGCAACCAAGATAAATGATCTGCAACTACGTTCTCAGTGCCTTTTTGATCGATCATCGTTAGATCGAACTCTAGTAGGATTACCAACCACTGTATAATACGAGGCCTAATCGTTGGCTTGTTCATGAGGAACCAGATTACACTATGATTCGTATGGATGAACACTTTGTAACCTAACACATAGTGCCTAAACTTATCCAGTGCATACACTACAGTCATTAATTCTTTTTCTATAGTTGTGTAGTTAAGTTGTGCACTAGCAATACTCCTACTTGCACAGTGGATGTAGTAAGGATGTTTTTGGTCATCTAACTATGTAAGTATAGCTCCTAAGGCATAATTGGATGCGTTAGTCATTATATTGAATGGTTTGGACCAGACCAGTCAGGAACTTGTAGAATGGAAGTTTCTACAAGCTTTTGTTTCAGGGCTTGGAATTCTCGTTCACATTCCTTGGTCCATTCGAATGGTGTGTCCTTCTTTGTTATCTCTACCAACAGTTTGGTAATCTTGGAGAAGTTCTCAATAAATCTCCTATAGTAGCCAGTGTATCCAAGGAATGATCGAATGTCCTTGATAATTTCCAATTGACGGGTGATTCCTTGGATGACCCTAACTTTATCTTGGTCTACTTCTATTCTTGAATGTGACCCTTATGCCCAAGTACTACGCCTTCTTGGACCATTAAATGGATTTTTTGCCAGTTGAGCCTTAAGTTGGTTTCTATGCATCTTCTCAACACTTTCTCTACTCGGTCCAAGGCTTGATCAAAACTTGTTCCATAAGTGGAGAAGTCATCCATAAAGACTTCCACTCCATTTCCTATCTGTTGTTGGAATATGCTTAGAACTAGACATTGAAATGTGGTAGGGGCATTGCACAAGCCAAATGACATTTGTTTATATGCAAACATTCCCCAAGGACCAGTGAACGTTGTCTTGGCTTGATCTTTTGGGGCTATTCGTATTTGGTTGTATCCACTATGGCCATTCAAAAAACTATAATAGTAATGCCCTGCTATGGTGTCTAAGACTTGGTCAAAGAATGGAAATAGAGAGTGATCCTTAAATATTTCCACGTTCAGCAACATAAAATATTTGCACATCCTCCATTTTCCTTCCTTTTTTGGCATGATCACCAGAGGGCTAACCCATTTGCTATCAACAATGGGATATATGAACCCCACCTTAAGAAGTTGTTCTATTTCTTCTTTTACTACTTGCTTCAATTTTGGGTTCAATCGTCTTTGCGGTTGTTTTGTGGTTTCGTGGAGGGATCAGTGTAAATCCTATGCTAGCATATCCTAGGATCTATTCCAATTAATTCGGGGGTATGACCAGGCAAAGGCTTTTGACCACTTGTTTATCACTTTTAGCAGTCCTTCTTTTTGTTTGGAAGCAAGTCTTGCATTGATGATGATTGGTTTTCCATTTTTGAGGGTCATATATTCTAGACCAATGGGCAATGGTTTCAAATATAGGGGCTCTTGTTTAAATTTTTAGGAATTTACAACTTCCCCCAATTGATTTTTTCAAGGTTAGGACTTGGAAGTTGGCAGGGGACTTGCTCTAGTGTATCTATGCTTTCAATGTAAGCATTAGTTATTCCCTCAGTTAGTTCCATGCACATTAGTGAGTTTCTGTCTTAATCAATTATCAGCCACTGGGTGTCTTCTTGTCATGTGGCTGCTGCATATAGGCACTTTTGTATATTGATGTCTTGTGCACACCGGTTGCATGCAAGTAATGCTAAACTTTGCACAATCCATGATTTCTCCACGCAATTGCACCTTGTATCACTATATGCGATGCATGGAACTTTCTTCTTCTTAATCTTTCCAAAAGTATTCTTCTTGGATATTTCTAGGGAAAGATCGTGGATTCCTAGGCATGCATCTATAGTACTTAGCCATGCCCTTCCCATTATTATTGGGAAGTCCCCTTTACTTTTGTTTACTTGTATCACTAGGAAATCAGCTGGGTACGACCACCCACACATAGTGGTAACGATGTCCTCCACCAGTCCCAAGGGAATAGTGATGGACTGGTTGGCCAGCTCTAGATGAATATTGCTCTTCCTTAATGAAGGCAGGTTCTAGGCTGTGTACATCTCTTATGATATTAGGTTGACTCTAGAACCTAAGACTAGCAGAGCTTTGCATGGCTCATTCCTAGTGACTTGGAGATATATTAGAGAGCTTCCAGGATCAGAGGATTTCCTGGGAAGGTGTCCAACTTTAATCCAGTTAGTAATGGCATGTGTTAACATAACCGTATGTGTTGAGCTTGGTGTTTGGTTTGAATGGAGCTCTGAAGCCTTATTTGATGGAGGGGCATTCAGAGGTTCAACCGCTTGTGGTTGTGAGGGCTTGGTTGGACTGTTGGTTTTGAAGAAAGGTCTTCTCTTCATATGGCTATCAGAACCAACTGTGCATTGAGTATTTACAGCCCTTGTGGCATTTTGTTGCTTCAGTTGAGTAGGGAGTTCCCCTTCCATTGCTGGAGTAGGTGGTAATGGAGCTATCGGTGTGAGAGTTGTAGATGGATTCGAAGGATGGTATGTTTGTGGGTTATCTCCCCTAGGAGAAGGAATTCTAAAATACTCCCAAGCTTGGTAGTGATGTTGT
>MNCI01036805.1:431494-441803 GCA_015680685.1 Gnetum montanum
TCAGGGTGTTTGCTGTTTATTTAATCGTGGGTTGAGTGCATACACCCCAGACTCTCATAGATGTGAGATTACTGGGCAACATCCCTTAGGATGGTCGTATTGGCATATCTCACATCCACCATCATTATCCATGTCTGAATCCACAACCTCTTCTGTGATGGTCATTTTACCCTTACCCTTGTTACGTGCATTGTCTACTTCTCTCTTTTTCTTTTTGTCATGGTCACTACCTCACTTCCTAGACTCCTCTACAATTTTAAGAATAGTTTCAAACCTACTATCCAGGGAGTCCCACATTTGGTCTACCTTTGTTGATACTTCTGTTGTTAACTTTTGGAGCGGAAAAAATTTCCTATTCACCATCTCTTTGAGTTGTGACTCTTCTTCCTCCTCACATAATCTCACTCCCCTTTTTCAAAAGAAAGGATCTCGGTTGTACTCTTCTGCACTTTCTCTCTTTCATAGCTCACCTTCTTCTTTGGCTATGTACTCTAGTAATTTATGAATTTGATGAGACCTAAGCTCTAATAATCTTCCTTGGGCATACATCGTAAGGGTTCTTCTTGTTTCATGCCTAAGCCCATCTACGAGATGGCATAGTTGATCCCACTACGAATAACCATGGCCAGGGCAACGATGTAATAATGCATAATAGTAGCCCATGGTAGCATCCAAGGGTTTATGATTTCCTTGCTTCCATCCTTGGATTTTCTTTGACAGGTTAGACACTCAGGAGTACATTTGCTACTTATCATTAAATAGTTTTAACATTGTACTCCACCTCCAAATAGATTCTGGTTCTAAGGACCGGTACCAGCTTTCAACTTCCTTCACTATTGTCGTTGGGAATAATTTCAGTTTTTGCCATTCATTTTCTATGTTCTGCAAGGCATATGCATGATGGAATGCTTGTAAAAGATTTTGAGGATTAGCATTATATCCCCCTTCAAACCGTGGGATGTTATTCATGTCTAACCTCTTGATCCTACTATCTTTTTGAGCCTTGTGGGGATTCTCATAGCCTCTGTTATATCTAGAATGCTTCTAGTTGTGAGTAGGCATTCTTTGTGGTCATATTGTTCATAACATCTATGGTGTCTATGCAGTTCCCTACTCTTCCTTCTTCTATGCCTTGATTCCTTAGAGTGTCATCGTCATCGTTCTCAATTGTCTCGTCGATGTTTTTCACTCTGTTTACCTTTATCCTTATGGTTGGTTTCCTTATGACTACTGCCAGATATTGAAGGAGAGGGTGAATGTGATGATGAAGGTGAAGAAGAAGGAGAACTATCACCATGATGATGCTTTCTACATTCTATTCGGTTGTCTCAGCCATGATTGTGACCATGATCAGAATGTCTACCCTTATCGTGTGTTTGTGTTCCTTCTTTGAACACTTCATATTCATGGGTATTAGAATGAGGGTTGTGAATTGTGGAGTGAAGGTTCTAATAAATCACCTCTTGTCCATCGTTAGGAGGAGGAACATCATTTTGTGGGTAACCCTGTTGAATCGGTTGCATGCAAGTAATGCTAAACTTTGCACAACCCATGATTTCTCCACGCAATTGCACCCTGTATGAATGTATGTGATGCATGGAACCTTCTTCTTCTTGATCTTTCCAAAAGTGTTCTTCTTGGATATTTCCAAGGAAAGATCATGGATTCCTAGGAATGCATCTATAGTACTTACCCATGCCCTTCCCATTATTATCGGGAAGTCCCCTTTACTGTTGTTTACTTGTATCATTTAGAAATTAGCTGGGTACAACCACCCACACATAGTGGTAATGATGTCTTCCACCAGTCCCAAGGGAATAGTGATGGATTGGTTGGCCAGCTCTAGGTGAATATTGCTCTTCCTTAATGGAGGTAGGTTCCAGGCTGTGTACATCTCTTGTGATATTAGGTTGACTCCAGTACCTGAGTCTAGAAGAGATTTTCATGGCTCATTCCCAATGACTTGGAGATAGATTAGAGGGCTTCCAGGATCAGAGAATTTCATGGGAAGGTGTCCAACTTTAATCCAGTTAGTAATGGCATGTGTTAACATAACCGTATGCGTTGAGCTCAGTGTTTGGTTTGAAGGGAGCTCTGAAGCCTTATTTGATGGAGGGGCATTCAGAGGTTCAACTGCTTGTGGTTTTGAGGGCTTGGTTGGACTGTTGGTTCTAAAGAAAGGTCTTCTCTTCATATGGCTATCAAAACCAACTGCGTGTTGAGTATTTAGAGCCCTTGTGGCATTTTGTTGTTGCGGTTGAGTAGGGAGTTCCCCTTGCATTGTTGGAGCAGGTGGTAATGGAGCTATCACTGTGAGAGTTGCAGATGGATTCGAAGAATGGTATGTTTGTGGTTATCTCCCCTAGGAGAAGGAGTTCTAAAATACTTCCAAGCTTGGTAGTGAAGTTGTGGTGTAACATGACCAATAGAGTCACGTGGAGAGATTGGATGCTGCACGTAGTAGCCATATGGGTCTGGTTGCTGGTAGGGGTATTGTTGCCTTGGTGGTGGCATCCCCCACGACTATGGGTATTACCACTATTCATGTTGCTCAACGAGTTGTGGTAGAGTTCCACTTGGATAATATGTTGAAGGTTGGTGGAATTGCCTTGGGTTACCTTGGGGATAAGGTAACCGTTGGGGTGCTTGCCGTTTATTAAATCATGGGTTGAGTGCATACACCCAAGACTCTTGGAGATGTCAGATTACTGGGCAACATCCCTTAGGATGGTCATATTGACATATCTCACATCCACCGTCATTGTCCGTGTGTGAATCCACAACCTCTTCTGTGATGATCATTTTACCCTTACCCTTGTTACGTGCATTGTCTACTTCTCTCTTTTTATTTTTGTCATGCTCACTACCTTGCTTCCTAGACTCTACAATTTTAAGAATAGTTTCAAACCTACTATCCAAGGAGTCCCACATTTGGTCTACCTTTGTTGATACTTCTGTTATTAACTTTTGGAGCAGAAAAGTTTTCCTATTCACCATCTCTTCGAGTGGTGACTCTTCTTCCTCCTCACAGAATCTCACTCCCCTTTTTCGAAGGGAAGGATCTCAGTTGTACTCTTCTGCACTTTCTCTCTTTCATAGCTCACCTTCTTCTTTGGCTACTTGCTCTAGTAATCTATGAATTTGATGAGACCTAAGCTCTGATAATCTTCCTTGGGCATACATCACAAGGGTTCTTCTTGTTTCATGCCTAAGTCCATCTACGAGATGGCGTAGTTGATCCCACTACAAATAACCATGGCCAGGGCAACGATGTAACAATGTGTAATAGTAGCCCATGGCAGCATCTAAGGGTTCATGATTTCCTTGCTTCCATCCTTGGATTTTCTTTCATAGGTTAGACACTTAGGAGTACATTTGGTACTTATCATTAAATAGTTCTAACATTGTACTCCACCTCCGAATGGATTTTGGTTCTAAGGACCGGTACCAGCTTTCAACTTCTTTCACTAGTATCCTTGGGAACAATTTCAATTTTTGCCATTCGTTTTCTATGTTCTGCAAGGCACATGCATCATGGAATGCTTGTAAAAGATTTTGAGGATCAGCGTTGTATCCCCCCTCAAACCATAGGATGTTATTCATGTCTAACCTCTTGATCCTACTATCTTTTTGATGCCTTTTGGGAATTCTCATAGCCTCCATTATATCTAGCATGCTTCTAGTTGAGAGTCAGGGTTCTTCGTGGTCATCTCGTTTATAACGTCTATGGTGTCTATGCGGTTCCCTACTCTCCCTTCTTCTATGCCTTGATTCCTTAGAGTGCCATTGTCCTTGTTCTCGACTGTCTCATCGATGTTTTTCACTTTGTTTACCTTTATCCTCACAGTTGGTTTCCTTATGACTGCGGTCAAATACTAAAGGAGAGGGTGAATGTGATGATGAAGGTAAAGAAGAAGAAGAACCATAGCCATGAAGATGCTTTCTACCTTCTCTTCAGTTGTCTCGGCCATGATTTTGATCATGATCAGAACGTCCACCCTTATTGTGTGTTTGTGTTCCTTCTTTGAAAACTTCATGTTCGTGGGTATCAGAACCAAGGTTGTGAATAGTGGAGTGAAGGTTCTAATACATCACCTCCTGACCATTGTTAGAAGGAGGAACATCGTTTAGTGGAAAACCTGTTGAAGTAGGTTCACCACCCCCAATTTTGCTTAAGACGTGCAGAGCGTTATGGGGCCATTTACCCTTCAAAGATGTATAGCAACTCTCCTGTCGTAAGTCCCTTTGACATTGTGCTTCTATGGGATGGTAGTCCCTTGTGTCATGATCACATGCAACATATTCTACATACAAAAATGACATGCCTATTCCTAAGAGAGCACAAAGGAGCATGTTGGGGACTGATCGGTCTGGAGGCAACACTATGTTACCTTCCAAGTCTCTCCGATGCATTTGTTCATCTTGATGGAGAATAAAGGTAAAGTCGAGTATGTACTCATCATGATGAGTATATACCACACAAAATTGTTGAGGAACTGGCAGATCTGGGTTATGTGTATTATGCCGCTGACTATCTCTTGTGTTAGTCCTAGGTGGTGAAATGTTCTTATGTGAAGAAGAAGACATTTTGTCTTATTCGGTATGCGATTTACCGTTGTCTTATCTTTTCTTGACTAACCCTAAGGGTTCATTCTAGCATCCCAACGATATGAATGATTTCCTATGTTCTACGTAGTGCACAAACAACTAAGTCCCTGACAACGGTGCTAATGATCAATGTCAAGGTACCCCTACACTCAACCGTACGAATATGAGTGTTTCATGCACAATCTAGTTGAACTCCAAGGACTAAGTGCTTACATGCCTTAATGGAACACTCAAGGTTAATCAATTGTTGTCTTCCCAAACTTACTTGTATTTTCATGGTTATATGGTTAAGTAAGCTTGAGGTATGTGATTTTTATAACTTTTATCTTTTTGATGTCTTATGCTAATAAGGGAAGGTGAAGAGAACTAAGTGACTAACTTACATTAACTATTCACTAACTAATTTCTAATTGTTCCTAACACTAGTATCTATTCCTACTTGTTGTACACATCCTAAACTAGTGCAACGTTGCTGGGATTACCAAACACTAATCGTTACTGGGTTACCAAGCACTACACACATGCTCAAAGCAGTTGTAATAAGTGTACTTAACTAGGAGAGTCAAAGGTTGAGAGATAGATTAATTAACTAGGAAAGCATTAAACATTCAACAATAATTAATTACTAATTAGCTTAGTCTATATGCTGCAAGGTTTATCCTAAATTTCATCTTTATTGTCGTACACAAATGTGTGCTCAGCTACAAATTGCTCAAATAAAGATCCGTTCACTCTATGACTCCTACTGCAGGCACATATAAATTATTCTAACTTTGGAATGGTAAAACTGAAAGAGTTTAGCTAAGGGCCTAAGTCTAACTATCGGGAACAAAGGGCACTACCTCTTATTTATAGAAGATGAGGTAGGACGTGATATCGCATATGCGATATTGCATGGTGGATGCAATATCGCGTACGCAATATCGCAGCTCATCACTATGCCTCAAAATATTTCTCCCTTTCAATTGGCTCAACCTTCAAGCAATTACTCTCAAGGCCCTACATCCTCTTCATTCCTACCATCCAACACTAGTTTGAATGATGACCAATCAAAAGCCTTAATCCAATCCATCATAAACCCAAATGGAACATCAAATTCTATTGAAACCCTAACTCAAACCAAAAACCAAATGACCCAGATACTAACTTCATTGAAGAAACTTTCCAATGAAGTGGTTGAGCTAAAGAGAAACAATAACAAAGGTCCTATACAACCAAAAAAGCCAAATGCATCAATCAACGATGATTATTGCTGTCTCCATAACATGAGGCAACATTCTGAGAACTATTGTCCTTAATTCTTGTCATTATATGGTGACAATACCCAAGGGCAAAAAAAATGGAAAAAATCTTATTATGGTCTTTAATATACCTCATGAAACAGAAAATGAAGAGGTTTCCTCATTAGAACAAGTTATGGTAGGTGACCCTAACCCACACAACATTCGCTACTGTAGACTTAGTGACATTGTGAACACCACACAACAACAAACTAGGAATAATTCCTACACATCTATGAACAGAAGAGTTCCTAGTCAAAATAATGCAAATAATCAATATGAGGGATCTTAAGTAACAACCTCACAATGACCAAACCACCCTTCTATACTTAGAAGAGTCCCACCTCAACAATAAGCCAGAGATGAACATAGGAATTATGATCTAGTTAAGGATCTAAAAAGAGCTAAAGCCAACATTTCGATGTATGAACTCCTACACTTTAACGAAATGAAAGAGGTGATTCGCGATATAGTTCATACACCTGAAGCCCAAAGAGAAAAATCCCCAATCCCCAAAAGGCAAGTTCACTTTGTGGAAAGTCTTAACACACTATCAATACAGAATGTGAAGAATTCCATGTCAAGCAAGAAGGACCATTCCCCATCTCTAACCACTTTGATTATTTTAGAAAAGAATGTCCACAACTGTTTAATGGAATTTCATGCAACTGTTAGTGTCATGCCTCTTAATGTATGTAAAGCTTTAGGAGCACAAATCATACCACAAACAAAAAGCATGATTCAACTCAATGGATCTAATGTACCTATAATAGTGTTATTAAAAGGAGTAAAGGTATAACTTAAACAATACCCTACATTTACATGTTATACAAATATCCTAATAGTTGACATGTCATCCACTTATGGTGTACTCTTATCTAGGACTTTTGGAGCCATTTTTGGGGGGTTCTTTAGGTCGAATTTCTCAGAATTGTTAATCCCTATCAAAGGGAAATCTGAATACATGGTTGTACCTAGAGAACCCTTATATAAGCAAGTGGTAACAACCTTTGATCAATAGAATAAATTCCTAGAAAACGAAAACACTAACCTTTATGTTGAAGTTATTGAGGTTGAGCATGACGAACATGTTGTAAATGACTATGTGAGTGAAATTACAAAAATAAATCCTTTTCTCATATAAATTCCACCCAACCCTATCAAACTTCTAGAGAAGGTGAAGAAATCCATGAAGATACCTTTCCTTATCATCAACACAATGGATTTTGTCTAAGTAATCCACCACCTTTAAGGGAGGACAAAGATATAAATTAGATCCTATCCCTTAAAACATTAGAAGGTGTGCCAAATCTTGATGACATATCCATTGAACATGTTCTTAGAGAAGTTATATTTGATAACTCACCAAGACTTAGACTTGTTAGACCTAAAATTCAAACTTATATGAAAGGAAAACTTGATTAACTTCTAGGATAAAAAATTATTCATCTTATGAAACATTTAAATTTATCACCTAATAGAAAACGAACGAGCAAATTATGATTAGGTCTTGATCTTTGTAATCTTAATCATTGATGAATTGTTAAACAATGGTTTGATAAGAAATATGCAGCTAAAAGTTTTCAAGTATGCAACCTGGTCCTTAAGAGAGATAGAGAGTCTTCTCAAATTGGCCCTAAAACTAAGTTTTCCCCTATGTAGTAAAGCCCATTCCAAATTATAGACATCATTGCTCCCAATGTGTACAAAATTGCTAATTTGCAAGGACATAGGTTGCATAGGAATTTTAATGCATTTCATTTGAAGCATTTCTACTCAGATGCCCCACGTGGACACCTGGTAGATTCTTAGTTGCATGCTTTCTTCCCCTTTTCTTTGCATTTAATTTGTATATAGTTGCATTTCCATATTTTATTTGCATTTTCATTATTTCTTTCTTAGCATATTGATTTGATTTTTGTGTTCTTCATATGATTTTAATAATGATAATGGTCATTTGAGTTACTAGATGTTGGGTCATCATAACACCATTGGAAAATGATCTAAGTATAATACAATATATACTATTATTATTACATAAATTCTACTTTGTATTATATATTTCAATAATGTTATGATTCTTCCCAATTGATTGCAAGGTTTCAGTTTATTTGTTATGTTGGATTATGGAGCATGGGATTTATAGTAACTTATCATGTAATCATCATGATCATATGAGTGTAGAATATGTGATGTTGGAAAATGGTTATTCATAATCACTAGGTGACCTTTGAAAACTCCATTCTCCCCCCTCATTAGCCCAGTCCTCAGGTGTGATGATCCATGGCTACCCTGTGAATAACAAGGTGAAGTGTGTTCATTTCCACTTGAGAATACTTAGCCACCTAGGAGACATACTATGATGTCATTAAGTTGTAATTAAAGGCACATACACAAGGGTTGAATTGCACCATGGGAAAAGTTCTGAAAGGACCGTGTTCTTTAGCAGTGTAGTTAATTAGCAAGACTTGTGTTGGAATTCCTACCTAAAGAATGAAGTACACCATGAGGAAAGTTTCCTCAAAAGAAAAAAAGAAAAAAGAATGAGGACCATTTTCATTGGCAGTGTAATAAGTTCTTGAGTGTGATGGGATATGGCAGCAATCCTCATCCTAACCTCAATTTCTCCTTATGAATCTATTTCCCAAATTTTATAAAAAAAAACACAAGGAAAAATCCAAAAGTTGTGGCTTACTATGATCTAATTTGAGCATGTACTCCTCATTAAGTTTTGTAAAAGTATCATGCTCAAAGTACTCTACATACATTTTACTTTTACCTTGTGAGAATATTGAGAATGAGATCTTAATTATNGTTTCATTTTCCTGTTTTGTGATGTTTTCGATTCTATATCTATTGTATTTCCTTTTAAAATTTCATGGTTTTTTTTTGCTCCTTGCACTTACATCCTATTTTTAGTTTGGGGCCTAAGTGTTGAGGCCAACCTTTCCCATGTTGTCATACGAGGCCATGATCAATAGTAATATTGTAAAAAACGAAAAAAATCTTTATCTTTTGTGAGTTAGCTAACTATGCTTCATATTTAACTTCTTATTACACAAGTGTAATGTTGATGTAAAGGATCCTTTGGATGTTTAAAGTTAATACAAGCTTTGTTTCAATTCTAGTTTCATATTTATTTATTATAAAAATCAATTTAAACTATAAATTAACTTTTGATTTATTTCTACTTTATTTAATGCTAAGGTTAGTAAATGGAGTATAATGAAGGAATTAAGCTAAAATACAACTTGTGAGGTCTAATTCTGAAACTTTATGGATAATGGACATTTAGGATGTGAAAAACTATCAACTATGTTACATATAGAGAACATGAACTGATCTTAAAAAACCATTTTTCCATAAGAAATTAAAATGAAAAGAGGGATTCAATGAAAGCCCCTTTTGCTCTATGGTGAAACTCTAGAATTACAGTAGTTCATCAAGATTCTAAAGAAGCTTTTTTTTTCTTTTGCATTGCAAGTGCACGTCTTCAAATAAAGAAAACATATCACTCAAAAATATGGAATGAGTGAAAGCTACACTAGATTACTTTTATTTTTGATTTGCATTAGTAGTCTATCATTTCTGTACCCTCTGACAAGTAGTTGCTAGCATCTCTTCCACCTACTCCATTGTTGATCAATTGATGTTTCTATCCAGAAACTATCCTTGTGAAGCAATAGTAATGCCACAAACTTGACAACCTTCCTATCAACTTTCACCATACAATTCCAAAACTTGCTTTCTTTAGTTTGCAAAAGTCTCAAGGACTCATCAGTTTCTCCTATATTCCTTGCTAGTCATCCTTATGATCTAACCTTCTAGCAGTAATTCTTGGGTTTATTTTGATTAAGGTGTTGTCATGGTTCATTATGGCTAGTAACCAACTCTACTACCTCTACTTGTGCCAGAATTGGCAGTTTCCTCAGCCACTCTTCTAACACCATGTAATGTCATTTTTCCTTGCAATTACTGCCATACAATTAACTAACATGGTGATGGCAGTTGACGGTTGATGACAGGTGACAGTGCTTTCTTTGTAGGCCACTATTAACTAGAGGAGGAGGGTGGCTTCCGGGGGCCAGTATTCTCTAAGGGGATGCCAAGGGCAACAATAGATGCTTGCAGTGCCTCAACAGGTGGGTCGAGAATAATGCAATGGATGTGCAAATGGTGGAAAAGTGGTAGACGAGTTGTAGGTCTCGAGAGACGTCATAAGTGATGGATGCAATAGCAGACTGTGGGGCCTCTTCCCTAATGTTGGAGGGAATCTAGCCTTCTTTCTTCTATACTCGGAGGACACATAGTGACAATTGGCAGTAGGCAAGTGATGGGTAGAATGCTATAGCTTGTCTCTCTCATCGACAATAGTAGGTGGTGACAAGTCTCTCTCAACAATTGTCTCTCACACGACAGGG
>MNCI01036805.1:443635-468775 GCA_015680685.1 Gnetum montanum
GTTGGGGGAGGGGGGTGTAGAGCCTCTTCTCTAATAACACCAAGCCACTAGCACGTGCCATCAACATAGGCACATACAAGATGGTGTTTGCAACAACATGTTGATGCAGCATGGCATCCCTATCCTCTCACTCATTGACAATGGACATGCTCTTTCCTGGCACTACACAAAATCATTAAGCCTCCTCTTCTCTCACTTATAGGCAATGAATGTCATAAAAGGTGGAGGATAGTGGCTTCTCTCTCTACAAGTGGACGGTACATTAAATGATGGTGGTTCAATAATGGTGGTGGCCACATAAGCGTGGTAGGCTTCTTCTACATTTCATTTTCTCTCTCTTGTGCATGAAGATGTGAAAATGAAAGGTGATGCTAGCAGTCGCATTTCTCTCTTAATCCATGTGACAAACATGAGATCCATCTTCCCTTTCCCTCATCCAGCAACGACTACGGGCAACTTTGTGGAAGCATCCACAATAGACTAACAGCAAATAGGTGACATTAGTAAGACCAAGGAAAATTTAAATTTTTCTTTTGGATTATTTATTGTACTTTAAAATTACAAAAAAAATATTCAACTTAAATTTTCAATTATTTTACTTGGTTTATTACTTTTAAAATGTCACATAGCCCTTTTTAAAATATATTCAATTTAAATTTTAAATTATTTTACTTGGTTGTTTTCAAAATGTCTCATAGCCCTCTCTAGCTGAGACTATTCTCAAGTTTTTGTACCCATACGAGAGGCACCCTAGGTGATAGTATCCTAAAACGAGTTTTTCCCAGGGGTTGGTATGTCCAAAATTTATGCATCTATTAAAATATTTTCCAACTAATTAAAAAGTAAAAGCCTAATCCTCCTCAAGGCATGATAAAATGATTTCTATCAAAGATTGAGAATTGCTTAGTTTTGCCATAACAATCTTTGATGTGGTCTACGCACATGTTCAATGACAATGTAAATGCTTTAAGTTATTACTTTGGTGAACTACATAAAGGCTCCTATGTCACATGAGGCTCACTCTGTGAGTTATTGGCATTTTCATTGTCAATTGTTAATGTATTCAAATATTTGATCAAGAAAGGAATTGGAAACATCTAAAGCTATATTAGTTAACTCATTCTTACATTAGGGTTTAATAGTTAAGAAACTTAATCATTGAAAATTTCTTGATGGATGCAGGCAAGGTATGTATACAATAATTTGAAATTCAATGATTGAGTGTCAACCATTGAGGATGGATATTTTAATGTCACTTTTCTTCTCATTAATTGAGCATGTATGATTTATCTAGTCAGATTCACCAACTTGTCCTTTTTTACTGTTTAAAACATCTAATATAGTGTTTATTATCACATTCATTTTGGCAGTTAATAATTTGATTGAAGTGTAGATTTTTCTAATTTGTTTTGATGTTTTTATTCAATAAATTTCATTATTAAAATGTAGAATACATGTGATCTAAATCTCTTTCATTTATTTGGGTAGGTGAATGAAGCTCTTGATCATATTTAATCATTTGATCATTACATGGATATAGGAGATATTGCCAAGAATAGTAAGAAATTTTTGATTTGAAATTAATATTTGACAAAGAATTGGCTCTTAACGTGAATGCTTATAATTTTTGTCTAATTGCATTCAACACTGTTTGCTATTTTTTAAAATGGCCATTTATGTTGTTTATCTTCAACTTTTCTTTTTATAGATATTTATAATTGGTTATGCTAGAATGCAACTTATAGCTATGCTTTGTATGTTCATGCGTGTACAATGTGTCTAGCCAAAAAGACTAATGTTTTTAGTATCCATCATTAATTCTCTCCACTAAAAACATTATAAATGATTTCCTCAAATAATTTATTTTGTCTTTAGATCTTTATTTGTGCACCTTTTTTCTTGGGCACATTCTATGCATCATGAAAGAGGTGTGGTTCTCTTTTGAAAAGCTTGAGGAGAAGGTTTAGAAATCTAAATCTTTTAATAGCAAAGATATTGGTATGGTTTCAAGGATTTTTCAAGGTGCAGGATATGTTTGTAAAATCATCTATTGTTTAAAACAAATATTTCAATATGTACAAAGTTGAGAGCTTTTGCTCTTTTTGTTCTTTGTAATGTTTCAAGAAATACAAAGAAAGCTATATTTTCACTTCAAGATATCATAGCTACCAAATAACTAATAAATAGTGTAGCACTTTCATGTCTCATTAATATGAAGTATGTATGTGTTAACTCCTTGCTACTAAGTAGATGTGCTTCTCTCTATATGTGTATTTGACATTCAGCCTCTTGCTATTGGCTTTTGATATGCATCTTGGCCAGTATTATTACCCTAAATTAGTTTTCCTATGCTAAATTCCTTTTCATGCCCATTAATATAATATTTGATATATTCATACACTTCATTTTGGTAATCCAGTGTCACAGGGAAAAGGGGCTGCAAAAGATCTCCAAAAAACTGTCTGTTTGATATTGATCGATACCTTTAGTGGGAAAGTAGGCTGGGAATTTGGAACACCTTAGAAGAGATTCATTTCTCTTATGTGCTTATGTATTAAGCACAAGCATTTAATTCCTATAATGGTACTATTTGTTTTATGCATTAGAAGATAGAGTTGTGATAATTCTAAATAATCATAGATTATTTGAGTTTTCTAGTTTTTCACCTTATTTTCCACACATAGGTAGACTTCATAAAGAATCTTTTGATTATAGAAAAGGTCTCTGGACTTTAATTTCTGGTGTGTGTTTTTATTTCTAGATCTACCGTTATGTAAACATGTGTGTTATTTTGATAAAAATTTTACATGTTCTTTTTCCTTTGCAAGCATCCTTGATGATTTTCATGTCCAGGGTAGCTCTAATGTATATTTAAGAGCTGTTTGCTCATGGGCAGGTAGTAAAATATATAACTGAGAAAGCTAGTAGTACCTTTAGCAGTAAAAAGAGAGAAGCTTGCAAGATTAAATTGATAAGTCAATGTTTGTGTTAACGTTTTGTTATATGTTTCTTATTTAGTGATTAAAGACGATATCCATTCTGATCACAAAGATAGGAATGTTGCTTCTAGTGGATTTTTCATCAAGATAGGATGTTGTTATCATCATAGGCCTTCATTTACGTACTACATTAACCTAATTTCTTTTGTTTGTGTTGATCGAAAAATATTTTCATAATGAGCCAAATATTTACATAATACCTAATGTGATATGCACCTTTTATAAGGAATGGCCTATGACACCTTGGATATAATCACAACTTGCTTGGAAAGAAGGAATAACCTATGGCACCTTACATATAATCACAACTTGCTTGGAAAGAAAGAATGACCTTGGCACCTATTGATGCGTAAATTTTGGTAACACCAACACTTGGGGAAAAACTCGTTTAGGGAGACTGTTACCTAGGGTACCTCCCATATAGATACAGAAACCCAAGAATAGTCTCAGTTGGAGAGGGCTATGTGATGTTGCAAAAAAAATGTAAATTAAATTGAAATTTTGGAAATTTAAATTGAACAATAGTATTGAGTTCCAAGACTTAATGAAAATATGATAGTTAACTACAAAAAATTAAATTTTCCCTAGTCCCCTACTACTATTTTCAATTCATGCTATCAATCTGTCATAGACACTACCATAGTCAGACATTGCTCGTAACTACTGGGAACAGGTTGTTCCTGGTGTAGGAAGGTGCTACCTCTCTACCACTACTACCATAGTTGTTGTTGTTGTGAGAGAGAGAGAGAAAGAGGGAAAACCCTGTTGTTCACCTCCTGTTGTAGCTGTCCACAATGCGAGAGAGGAGGATTGCCCACTTTAGTTTGGAAAAGAGGAGACAGAGAGAAAGATCACCCGTTGTTGACTATGCCACCAAGGCAAACCACCAAACTAGGAGAGACCAGTAACACAACTATTAGTGCCTATGCATTAGCCACCATCACTGATTGCTCACCTACAATGTTTTTACTGCCGTCACAGTCACACGTTGCACCAAGAGAGTAGCCATTGCGTTCTACCACATGCACGGTTGTTGTGCTGCCATACTATGCTATTATGTGCATCAACTATCACATGCCACCCACAAGAGAGGGAAGGATATGGGTGCTACCCTATCCTTGCATGTGCATTGCACTATTTGTGTTGTTGTAGATGTGCAACAGCAACTAATCACCACTTGTCGCTTACTTGTTTGCTACCATGAGAGGGGAGGAAGGAAAGAGGCTACCTACCACATAAACTAGGAAGAGAAAGGAGGATCTTAGATCTTGCTATTGCCTTCTATTGGAGAAAAATACCACTACGAGATCTTCTACCTATTGATGTTATCCAAGCTTACTATCACTATGCCTATTAGTTCACACATGCTACTATCTCAGGTCAAGAGAGAAGGTTGCCCACTATCTACCAAAAAGAAAGAAAAGAAATCACCACCTACTAGTTTCCTAGCTGGCCCCCTTCCCCTAGGATTTGATGCCTTGAACACATGCACCTCTCTCCTTTATAATCACCAATCGCCACCAACTATCCACTATGCACATCCTGCATAATGCCCGTGCCTATAACTACCATTATAACCATGAATGCCTGTGCCTGCACATTCTCAACCATGAATGCCTTCACATAACTCTTGTAATTCCTGGGAGCTACAACCAATACCATTGATGTAACCACTGCCACCACAACTGCATGACCACAAGCCCACCACAATCATCACATATTCTTTTTCATGTTGTGTCATGGAATTCCTATGCATTTTTGCCAACCAAGACATTGCTTTGTCTCGTGGAAATTTGGAAGGTCTTTGGTTTTCTTTGTGTTTTTTTAAGTATTGGAAAATTGTAACTATGTTATTGCTTTTGGTTTTTGTTTTTCTTGTTGGACATGCAATGGTTCTTTTCATTGGCATACAAACACACACAAAATTTTTTCCTAGTTACATATCGTCTAATCTATGACACATGGAATGTGTGTTTGTGTTTCAATCCATGGGTTTTTGTAGAATCTCATAAAAAATTCATTGAAAAGTGTAACTTGTAAGACCATAAAAAAGTCAATGGCTATATTATGAAGTAAAAATCACTTTCATGGCATGACAACATGAAAGCATGCCACAGCTGAAAGTTCAATTTACAGGACATTTTTAGGGACTATAATTAAAAAGCATTGATTTTGATTAATGGCAATTGTGTATTGTATTGAATTGTACCCACTTTAATGTGGGTGGAAACAGACTACTAAAATTGATTAGGATATCTTTAAAAATTGTATAGCTATGATTTTCAATGATGATATTTGTACACACAACATGTATGTATGGTATCACATAGGTTGCTTCCTAAACCTACCTAATTAGTAAGTAATTAAACATAAACATAACAAACTATTGATCATGGCCTTGTACTTAGCATGGACAATGTTGACCTCAACACTTATCCCCCAAACTAAAAATTTCATGCAAGTGCAAGGAGCAACAAAACCATTAGAATTTTTAAAAGGGAATGCAATAGATAGAGGATCATAAAATGTTCAAATTGAAACTTGGATGTAAACAATATTGATCTAAACATAATTAAAATAACCATATAATTAAAAGAGAACTAAACTTAGGCCACCTTACGACACCATTTTATTTAATCAAGCTTAAAACATGTACTCTTTATAAATCATAACTTTAACTCTCTCTCTCTCTCTCTCTCTTTCTGTGTAAAACTAAGATCGCATTCCTAATCTTCTTACAAGGTAAAAGTCAAAAGTATGTGGACTACTTTGAGCACAAGACCTATGACAAAATTAATGATGAGGATAAGCTTAAGTTAGATTGCAGCTAATCACAACTTTTAGATTTTTCCTTGGGATTCTTTTTTTTTTTTTTTTGACAAAGGAAATGAGGAAAAGGGATTATTTGCTTTACTCTTTTTGGATTTTGGAGAAATAGGTTCAATAGGGGAAATGGAGCTTAGGGTGAGGATTACTATCAGACCCCATAACACTCGAGAATTTATTACACTACGAATGAATATGATTCTCTTTTTTTTTTCTATTTTTCTTTTTTAGGAAACTTTGCTCATGGTGTACTTCATTCTTAAGGTAGGAATTCCAATATGAGTCTAGCTGATTAGTTGCACTACCAAAGAACATGGTCCTTTTGGAACTTTGCCAATGGTGTAGTTCAACCCTCATGTATGTGTCTTTAATTACAATTTGATGGCATCATAGCAAGTCTCCTACGTGGCCAAGGGTTCTCAAGTGAAGATGAACACACTTCACCTCATTGTTCACAGGATAGCCATGGATCATCACACTTGAGAGCTAGGGCTTAGGAGAGGAAAAAGAAAGTTTCTCAAGGTTACCTAGTGATTCTAGCTAACCATTCTCCAACATCAAATATCCTACACTCACATGATCATGATGATTACATGATAAGTTAGCATAAATCTTTTTCACCATAATCCAACATAACCAATAAACTAAAACCTTGAAATTGATTAAGAAGAATTGTAGCATTATTGAAATATAACATAAAGGAGATTTTATGTAATAGAAATAGGATATATATAAAGCATTATGCTTGCATTATTTTCCAATGGTGTTATGATGACCAAACACCTAGTAACTTAAATGATCATAATGATTATTAAAATCATATGAAAAGTAAAAACCAAAACCAATGCACTAAGAAAGAGATGATGGAAATGCAAAGAAAACATGCAAATGCAACTATATACAAATGAAATGCATGGCGAGGAAAAAGAAAACATACAACTAAGGATCTACCATGTGTCCACATGGGGCACTTGAGTAGAAATGCTTTAGATGAAATGCATTGAAGTTCCTAGGTAACATATATCCTTACATGTTAGCAAGTTTGTACACATTGGGGCTAATGACATCTATAACACGGAATGGGCATGACCACATATGAGAAAACTTACTTTGAGGACTTGCTCAAACAAATGATCTACCTCTTCTTAGGACTAGGTCTCTTAACTTAAAGGCTTTACTTGCATGTTTCTTATCAAACCATCTTTTAACAATTTTACAATGATTAAGATTACGAAAATTGAGACATAATCTTAATTCACTTGTTCACCTTATATTAGGCACTATAAGTTCATCAAGTTCTTCTTTCATATAAGTTTCAATCTTAGGTCTAACAAGTCTAGGTATTTGTAAGTCATTGAATATAGCCTCTCTAGGAACATATTCCATGGATGTGTCATCAAAATTTGGTGCACCTTCTAATGTTTTAATGGGTAGGGCCTCATTTACATATTTTTCCTCCCCTAAAGGTGGTGGGTCACCCAGACAAAATCTCTTTTCATCATGTTAATGATAAGGCGAGGTATCTTCACAAATTTCCTCACATTCTCTAGAAGTTTGATAGGGTTAGGTGGAATCTATATGAGAAAAAAGATTTATTTTTGTAATTTCACTCACATGGTCATTTATAACATGTTTTCCACACTAAACCTCATTAACTCCAATATAAATGATGAGCGGTGAGGTATCCCTATGCTCAACCATACAAATATGAGCGTACATGCACAATCTGGTCAAATTCCAAGGATTAAGTGCTTATGCGCCTTTACAGAACCTAGACGGGTTAGTCAATTGTTGTCTTACCAAGATTACTTGTATAACATGATTGTATGGTTAAGTAAACTTTAGGTATATGATTTTTTATATATTTTTATGTTTTATGTCCTAGTGCTACAAAGGGAGAAGTAAACTAATTAAGTAACCAATTTAATTTAACTAATTGACTATGCTCTAACTAGTCCTAACACCAGCATCCATTCTCACTTACCATCCACATCCTGAACTAGTGCAACACTATTGGGATTACCAAATGCTAATTGTTGCTGGGTTACCAAGAGTTCCATGCATGATCGAAGTGGGCATACTGAGTGTGCTTACTTGGGAGAGTTAACAAGGTGAGAGAGAGAACATTAATTAACTAAGGAAAGCATTAAATAACTATAAATAACATTAAATAAGATATTCTAAATACTACAAGGTTTATCACAAAGTTCATTTTTATTTTTGGCCACAAGGTGTGCTCAGGTACATAATGCTCGAATAAAGATTCATTCACTTTATGACTCCTACTATAGGCACTCAAAAATAATTCTAACTATGAGAAGGGAAAAAGGCAAGAGTTTGGGTAAGGAACTAAGACTAATTAATCAACTATTTCCAAACTAAGTTCCCTTGCCTCTTATTTATAGGCAACAAGATAGAACCCAATATCAGATGTCTGATATCACTTGGAAGGCTCTGATATCGTAGATGCAATATTGTGGCTCATCATACCCCACTACTAAATGAAAACTCATCCTCAAGTTCCTTACAAAATATTGGGAAGGTATGGGATTATTGACTAAATGAGAACTAACAGTGATAAGGAATAATAGACTCAAAGTGCTCGGTGAATGGATCGACAAACATATTACAACATTAGTGTTCACACCCTTTGTGGTGAACACTGTACATAGATGACATCCAGACTTTCATCCGACAGCTTGAAGAGAAAGAGAGAGAAAAGAAAATGAGGTGTATAACTGCTAATGTTAGAAATGTGGACTTCGTTGTTCATCCATAGTCACGTGACCAAACTTGTTCCTTGCATAAACACTCTAGCTTCAGTCCAACGCTAGTGCTTCCTCCTATCCTAGTCCATTGTTTGTGTAATCACCATCTGTACACACAACACAATCATGAATTAGCAAGGATAGATAATCCATAATGCAGTTGATACCTTGCCTCGATATAAGTGCATTAGCTGGGTTGTGAATATGGCAGATATTGGAAAAGAGGTTTTTAACTTTTAACTTCCCAAGGTGTAGGGGTGAGATAGGTGATCAAATGAAAAAATTTGTGACAAGGCCCCCATGACTAAGAGTGAACCTCCAATAGTGATAGGGCAGAAAAATTGAAGGAACAATGATGATGAGGGAAATAACAATGGTGAAGCCAATAAAATGGATGTCATAGATGGGGATGAAACAAGAAATGGTTGATTGTAAAGAATGTTTAAGGGAAAGAACTTAACAATTGCACCAAAAAGGAATGCCAATGGGTCCTCCCCAAAGTAGGCTCATACCTTTTATGCCCTGACAGACCCACAAACCAAAAAGTCGATAGGCTCTTTGAATGACATATGGAAACAATGGTTAAGAACTTACCCATAAGAGTTTACCACACACTAACAATGTGTCAACCAAGACATAGACTAATCATAAAATAGAAAATGAGGTGGAATATGGAAAGAAATATGGAAAGAGAGGAGGAAATGGAATGGAATCCCAAGAGCAAGGTTGTGTAAATTCCCTTGTGTCTTATGTGGTTAAGGTGACTAAATAAAATTCATCCCAAGTCCAGACTCACCAACCACATCCAATGACCTCGCATCAATACATTCGACCAACCCATCATGAAGCAACAAGAATGCATCCATCGAGTCACCATCATTCCAAGTAGAGAAAGATAGGAAAGCAAGAAGTGAGAAAGGACCTTAGTTAGAGGGAACCTTCAGGCATGGGTAACATGTCTTTCTAGTGCCATAACCATTGTTTGCAGCCCATGTTTCTTTATTATGTCTAAGGGGTATGCTTTGAATTCAAACTAGTTTTTTTTTCTTTTTTTTTTCTTTTTTTGCTTGAGAACCACACCATGCAAAGAATTATTTAGATTCATCCAACTTCTTGATAGTTGGTCAATAGTAGAATGGTAGAAGACTCAAGAAAATCATCCAAGTACTTAAGAGAATAGTTAGCACAAATGCATCAAATCCCCTTAAAGTCACATCCTTTTCAATCCATTTGAATCTTTCCTTGGTTTGAAAAGTACTAAGCCACCAATTCATTAATAAGTTTATTTAGAAAAAGGAATAGTACAATTCCAAAGCCAAGGGAGACCATAGCATTGAATGGATGAATGGACAATGTGGACTCATTGCCTATTTTATCAAAAGAACCATATCTTAGTATCAACATTGAAAATCAAAGGTAAAAATCAAACATTAGCAATCAACATTAGTATAGTCCAACCCACCATCATGAGCACTTATTATTGATGAATGTTAGTAAATCAAATAAAGAAATAGTAAAATTGTGAATGATGGTGTAAAAAAAATAAGTAAAATTGAAAAGATGTGTAAAAAAAATACAAAATAGAGCTAAGGGCTTAGAATGGTTAGCATTGGTGGCCATCTCCCCCATGACTGAGTTATAGGGAGGAGATCTGAAATAGGGAGCAGGGTTATCCACCAACAAAGGTAGTATGGATACTCGTTGTTCTAGGCTCATGGAAAGGCTTGTTTTGTTGGATGTTGACCAAAAATTTCTTACCTAGGCTCTCAAGTTTGTAAATCATCATGGCTCCTGAAGGAAAATTTGCATGAATAATATAGGGTCCTTCCCACAGCATTTGAAATTTAGTGCATTGTGGCATGTGTGTGGGGTTCCAATAAAGAACCTTATCTCCTGGTTGGTACTTAACTTTTGTAATTTTTAGGTCATGACATCATTTATTAAAAGCCTTGTGCAATTCATTAAATGACAGGGTGACTAATCGATTCTCATCTAGCATATTAAGGTTCATTAACCATTTTTTTTGTGCTAGATTGAGGTCAAGGTTGAGGTCACATGCTATGGATAGTGTATGAAGTTCTACTTGAATAGGAAGCATTGGGAGTTTTCCGTATACTAAATCATAGGGAGAGTAGCCTATAGGGAGTTTCCATGTGGAGTGGTATGCCCAAAGAGCATCATTCAGTTTGGTGCTCCAGTCTTGCCTATATTTGCTAATGGTTCTTGTCAATATTTTTGTAATATCCCTATTAGTTACTATAGCCTAACCATTCGCTTAAGGGTGGTATGGTGTAGTTAGTTTGTGTTCAACTCCTAAGCATTGCATCAATTTTTGAAAAGTCACACGTGTAAAATGTGTGCCATTGTCAGAAATAAGTGCACAAGGCATGCCAAACATGTTAATGATTTGTTGTTGAACAAATCGTGCAGCGGTAGATGATGTACAATCCGTAACAGTGGCTACTTCTACCCATTTTGTGAAATAGTTAACAACAAAAACAATGTAGGATTTTCCATTGGACATTGGTGTAATAGGCCCCATAAAATTAATTTCCCATATGTTGAAGAGTTCTAAAGGTTGAATCCATTGTTGTGGACCCTCCATCCTAGCAGTCATTTCCCCATCACATTGGCAATGCTCACAAGATTGGATGAAATGACAAGCATTCTAGAACAATGTAGACCAATAATATCCTACAAGCAAGATTTTAATGGTTGTTCATCTCCCAACATAATAACCCCCACAAGGGCCTTCATGTGCATCTTGGAGAACTCTTAATTGATCTACATTGGGAACACACCATCGGACCAAGCCATCAGTACATACCTTATAAAGGTGTCCATTGATTTCCATGAAATATTGGGCTTAGTGAAGAAACTATTATTTCTTTTTAGCGTCTAACTCTTGTGGTTTTGGTTGTTTAAGGAGATAGGTAAGAATGCTACTATACCAATTTGTTTCTGTGGTTAATTGATTATTTACTGCACTTACAAAGAGCTATTTATTAGGAAAGAGATCAGAAAGTAGATATTCATCCTCTTTATTGTCCCATTTTAACCAAGATAAATGATCAACAACAACATTCTTAATGCCATTACGATCAATCACTGTAAGATCCAACTCTTGTAAGATTATGAGTCATCATATGATGTGAGGGCTCACCCTTGGTTTATTCAGCAGGAACCAAACTGCACTATGGCCTATGTGTACAAATACCTTATAGCTCAATACATAGTGCATGAACTTATCTAGTGTAAATACCATAGCCATTAATTCCTTTTCCATTGTGGTATAGTTGAGTTGTGCACTAGTAATGCTTCGACTCATGCAGTGAATGTAATAGGGTCATTTCTAGTCATCTAACTACGTGAGTACGACTCCTAAGGCAAAGTTGGACACGCTAGTCATTATGTGGAATGGTCTAGACCAATCAGGAGCTTGTAGAATAGGTGTTTCTACAAGCTTCTATTTCAAAGTTTGAAAAGATAACTCACATTCTCTAGTCCATTTGAAAGGTACATCCTTTTTCATTAGTTCAACCAATGATTTTGCAACCCTTGAAAAGTTCTCTATGAATCTCTTATAATAGCCAGTGTGTCCAAGGAATGATCAGATGTCTTTTACAATTTCAGGTTGATGGATGGCTTTAATCTTTTCAGGGTCTACCTCTATCCCTGTTTGTGAAATATTATGCCCTAATACTATGCCTTCTTGGATCATTAAATGGAATGTTTGCCAATTGAGCCTTAAATTGGTTTCAACACACCACTTTAGTACTTGCTCTAATTGGTCCAAGGCTTGATCAAAGTTTTCTCCGTAGGTGGAGAAATCATCCATGAAGACTCCACACCATTTCTTATATGCTACTGGAAGATACTTAGAACCAAATGTTGAAATGTTGTAGGAGCGTTGCACAAGCCAAACAGCATATGTTTGTATGCAAATGTCCCCCAAGGACTTGTGAACATGGTCTTGGCTTGGTCTTCTAGTGCTATTTGGATTTGGTTGTATCCACTATATCCATCTAGAAAACTATAGTAGCGATGCCCTGCAATGGTGTCTAAGACCTGGTCGACAAAAGGAAATGGAAAGTGGTCTTTGAATGTTGCCATGTTTAGTAGCCTAAAGTCTATACACACCCTCCATTTACCTCCCTTTTTTAATACAATAACTAATGGACTAACCCATTCGCTATCAGCAATGGGGTAGGTGAACCTAGCTTTTAGAAGTTGTTCAATTTCTTCTTTAACCACTTGCTTCAACTTTGGGTTCAATTGCCTCTACGGTTGTCATCAATGCTTCATGGAGGGGTCAGTGTAAATCCTATGTTGGCATTTTGATTAATTCGAGATATGAGCAAGAAAAGGCTTTCGACCATTTTTTCATCATTTTTAGTAGTCTCTCTTTTTGTTGAGGAGTGAGCCTAGCATTAATAATTACCGATTTTCCATTTTTAAGAAATGTGTACTCCATATCTGTGGGCAATAATTTTAACTCCAAGGGCTCTTTCTTAAAGTTGTTAGGGATTTCCAACTTCCCCCAGTTGATATTTTTAATGTTGAGACTTCAAAGTTGGTGATGGACTTGCTCTAATGTGTTTATGCTATCGATGTAAGTGCAAGTTAAACTCTCAGTTCGTTCCATGCAAATAGTTGAGCTGCTCTCTTGATTAGCTATCAGCCACTAGGTGTCTTCCTATCTTGTTGCTGCTACATACAAACATCTTTGTATGTTAGTTAGTTGTGCACACTGGTTGCATGCATGCAATGTTAAATGTTGTACAAACCAAGACTTCTACATGCAACTACACCCTGTGTCACTGTATGCAATGCATAGAACTTTCTTCTTCTTAATCTTTCCTTTGATATTTCTAGGGAAATAACATGTATTCCAAGGCATGCGTCAATTGTGCTTAGCCATGCTCTTCCCATTATGATTGGGAAGTCCCCTTACAGTTGTTTGACTTGAATTACTAGGAAGTCGGTTGGATACGACCATCCACAAACAGTGGTAACAATGTCCTCCACTAGTCCTAATGGGATGGTGATGGACTAGTCATCCAGTTCTAAATGAATGTTACTCTTTTTTAGTGGAGGTAGGTTCTAGGCTTTGTACATTTCTTAAAAGATTAAGTTGACACCAGAACCTGAATCTAAAAGAGCCTTGCAAGGTTCATTCCCCACAATTTGTAAATATATAAAAGGACTTCCAGGATCGGAGAATTTCCTAGGAAGATGGCCAGCCTTAATCCAATCGGTAATGGCATGCATCAACATGACCATGTGCATTGAATGTGGCCTTTGGTTTAAAGGGAGTTTCGAAGTTTCGTATGATGGTGAGGCCTTTGGAGAGTTAGTTGCTTGTGACTGCAAGGACTCGGTTGGACTGTTGGTCCTAAAGAAATGTCTCTTCTTTTTGTGATTGTCTAAACCTATAGTAGGGTGAGGATTAACAACCCATGTAGCATTACATTGTTGCGGCTGGGCAGGGAGCTCACCCTACATGGATAGAGCAGGTGGTAATGGAATTAATGGTAGAAGAGATGTAGCTAGATGATAGGGATAGTATGTTTATGAAACATCACCCCTAGAAGAAGGAGTTTTGTAATACTCATCAATTTGGTAGTAAGGTTTGGGAGCAACGTGACTAGGAGAGTCATGTGGAGACATTGGCTATTGCACGTAGTATCCATACGAGTCTAGTTGACAGTAAGGATACTGTTGACATAGTGGTGGCATTCCCCATAATTGTGGGTGCTGCCATTATTGATACTACTCATTTGGTTGTAGTGGAGTTCCACTTGGAGAATACATCAAGGGTTGGTGGAACTACCTTGGGTTACCTTAGGGGTAAGGTAACCTTCGGGGTGTTTGCCTTCTGTTTAATCGTAGGTTGGGTGCATACACTCTAGACTGTTGTAGATGTGATATTATAGGGCAACATCCCTTAGGATGGTCATATGGGCATATCTAACATCCACCATCATTGTCTGTATCTAAATCCACAACCTATTTGATGATGGAAACTTTTCCCTTACCTTTGTTACGTGCATATTTAGCTTCTCTCTTTTTCTCCTTTCTCAATCACTACCTTCCTCTCTAGACTCCTCTACTATTTTTAGAACTTTTCAAAATCTATTATCTAGGAAGTCCCACATTTTTTCCACCTTTGTCAATACTTCCAATGCAAGTTTTTGAATGGGTAATGTTTTCCTATTCACCATCTCTTCAAGTGATGACTCTTCTTCATCCTCACAAAATCTAACTCCCTTCTTTCGAAGGGAAGGATCTTTGTTATATTTTTTTGCACTCTCTCTTTTCCTTAACTCACCTTCCTCTTTCAAAATTTTCTTCAACAATCTTTGTACTTGATGGGCTGTAAGCTCAAATAGCCTTCCTTGGGCATAAGTCCAAAGGGTTCTTCATGTTTTGTGCCTAAGTCCATCTACGAGATGGCGTAGTTGTTCCCTTTGTGAGTAACCATGGCCTAGGCAATGATGTAATAATGCATAATATTGGCCCATGGTAGCATCCAAGGGTTCATGTCCTTATTTCCATCCTTGGATTTGCTTTTGCAGGTTGGACACTTGGGAGTATGTTTGATACTTACCATTGAATAGTTCTAACATGGTACTTCATCAACAAATGGATTTCGGTTCTAAGGACTAGTATTAGCTTTTCGCTTCCTTGATCAGTGTCTATAGTAACAACTTGAATTTTTGCCACTCATTTTCTATGTTTTGCAACCCAGATGCATCGTGAAATGCTTGCAAATGATTTTGAGGATCAGCGTTGTATCCTCCTTCAAATCGTGGGATATTTTTCATGTCCAATCTTTTGATCCTACTATCTTTTTGGCGCCTCATTGGGATTCTAATAGCCTCAATTATATCAAGCATACTTCAGGTAGCGAGTAGGGGTTCATCATGATTGTACTATCTATGGTGTCTATGATGCCTATGTTGTTCCCTACTCTCCCTTCTCTCATGATGAGTTTCTCTAGAATGCCCTCATCCCCTTTCTTGGCTACCTTGTCTATGATTCCCATTTTACTTACCAATATCCTTAAGGTTTTTTTCTTGCAATTGCATCTAGATCCTAAAGGAGAGGGTGAAGGAGATGATGAAGGTAAAGAAGAAGGAGGATCATCACCATGATGATGTTTGCTTCCTTCTCTTTAATGTTTGTGACCTCGATCATGGTTACGATCAGAATATCCATCTTTGTCATGTGTTCGTGTTCCTTTTTCAAACCCTTTGTGTTTTTTAGTACTAGAATCCAGGTTATGAATAGTTGAGTGAAGATTCTGATACCCAACCCCTTGACCAAAGTCAGTGGGAGGAACATCATTGTGTGGGAGACCTCCTGAGGCAGGTTCACCACCCTCATTTTCACTTATGACATGTGGGACATTCCGGGACAACTTCCCCTTCATGGATTCATGACGTCTCTCCTCTTGTAGATCCCTTTGATGTTGTGCCTCTATGGATTGATACTCTCTTGATTCATGATCATGCATAACATACTCTTCCTGTAAGTGCTACTTACCAATTCATGTGAGATCACAAAGGAGCATGCCCAGGACTGAGTGATCGGGAGGTAACACTATGTTACCTTCTAAATCACACCAATGCAGTTGTTAATCTTGGTGGAGGATAAAGATAAAGTTTGGTATATACTCATTGGTATGAACGTATACCATGCGAAACTATTGAGGGACTAGCGGATTATCATGTGTACTACGCCTTTGATTATTTCCTATATCAGACCTAGGTGGTGAACCACTCTCGTAAGAAGAAGGAGATATAATTGTCTATTTAGTGTGCAATACTTTTCATTTCACTATTTGTAAGATAACCAACCCTAAGTGTTCATTCCAATGATGTGAAGATTTCCTAAGTTCTAGCTAGCGCACAACCAACAAAGTCCTCGATAATGATGCCAATGATGTGCGACAAGGTATCCCTACGCTCAACCATACGAATATGAGCGTACATGCACGATCCGGTCAAATTCCAAGGACTAAGTACTTATGCGCCTTTACAAAACCCAGATGGGTTAGTCAATCATTGTCTTACCAAGCTTACTTGTATAACGTGATTGTATGGTTAAGTAAACTTTAGGTATATGATTTTTTATATATTTTTATATTTTATGTCCTAGTGCTACAAAGGGAGAAGTAAACTAATTAAGTAACCAATTTAATTTAACTAATTGACTATTCTCTAACTAGTCCTAACGCCAACATCCATTCTCACTTGCCATCCACATCCTGAACCAGTGCAACACTACTAGGATTACTAAACGCTAATCGTTACTGGGTTACCAAGTGTTCCATGCATTCTCAAAGTGGTCGTACTAAGTGTGCTTACTTGGGAGAGTTAACAAGGTGAGAGAGATAATATTAATTAACTAAGAAAAGCATTAAATAACTATAAATAACATTAAATAAGCTATTCTGAATACTACAAGGTTTATCACAAAGTTCATTTTTATTTCTGGCCACAAGGTGTGCTCAGGCACACAATGCTCAAATAAAGATCCGTTCACTTTATGACTCCTACTATGGGCACTCAAAAATAATTCTAACTCTGAGAAGGGAAAAAGGCAAGAGTTTAGGTAAGGGACTAAGACTAATTAACCAACTATTTCCACACCAAGTACACCTACCTCCTATTTATAGGCAATAAGACAGACCCTAATATCAGATGTCCAATATCGCTTGGAAGGCTCCAATACTGCGTACCCAATATTGTGGATGTGATATCGTAGCCCTGATATTGCAGCTCATCAATAAAGGTTAGTTTTGTGATTTTCCAAAGGTTGATTTTGTTGATCGAAGGTTATAACTACTTGTTTATAGAAAGGCTCTCTTGGTATGACCATATATTCATATTTTCCTGTGATAGGGATTAACAGTTCTAAGAAATCTAACCTAAAGAAGGCCCCAAACATGGTTCCAAAAGTCCTAGATAAGAGAACATCATAAGTGAGTAACATGTCAACTACTAAGATATCTATGTAACATGTAAATGTAGGGTATTGTTTAAGTTTCACTTTCACTCCTTTTAATGATCCTACTATAGGTATGTTAGACCCATCAAGTTGAATCACACTTTTCGTTTGTGGTATCATTTATGCTCCTGAAGCCTTACATACCTCAAGTGGCATGACACTAATAGTTGCGCGAGAATCCATCAAAAAATTGTCGACATTCTTTCCTAAACTAATCAAATTCATTAGGAAAGAGGGTTGATCTTTCTTGCTTGACATGAAATTATTTGCATTCTATACTAATAATGTGTTAGGGCTTTCCTTGAAGTAAACTTGCCTTTCGGGGGTTGGGGATTTTTCTTTTTTGGTTACATGTATGAACTATATTTTGAATCACCTCTTTCATTTCATTAAAGTGTAGGATCATACATTCAAATGTTGGCTTTAATTTTTTTCAAGTCCTCAACTAGATCATAAGTCTTTTGTTCATCTTTGGCTTCTTATTGAGGTGGAGTTCTTCTAAGTATGGAAGGGAGGTTTGGTCATTATGGGGTGTTTACTTGGGATGACCTAGTTTGGGTTTTTTGACTATGAGCTCTTCTATTTAAAGGAAGATAAGTATCATTTCTAGTTTTTTGTTGTGTAGTGTTCACAATATCACTAAGTCTAGGATAGTGAGCGTTATGTGGGTTGGGGCCACTTACCATGACTTATTCTAATGAGAAAACCTCTTCATTTTCTATTTCATGAGGTACATTAAGGATCATAATAGGGGTTTTTCCATTTTGTTGACCTTGGGTATTATCACCATATAATGCTAAAACTTGGGGACAAGTCTTCTCAGAATGTTTCCTTGTGTTATGGAGACAACAATAGTGGTCGTTGATTAATGTATTTGGCTTTTCAAATTGTATAGGACCCTTATTGTTGTTTCTTTTTAGTTCAACTACTTCATTTGAGATTTTTTGAAGCAAAGTTAATATCTAGGTTATCTAATTTTGAGTTTGAGTCGGGGGTTCAACAAGATTAGATATCTCGTTTGGGTTTATGATGGATTGAACTAAGGCCTTCAATTGGTCATCATTCAAACCAGTATTAGATGGTAGGAATGAAGAAGATGTGAGACCTTGAGAATTATTGTTTGAAGTTTGAGTTAGTTGAAAGGGGGAAGGAGTCTAGAACATAATGTTGGTCATTAGGAAAGTTGGTAGGGGTAGAGGGTTAGATTGCATAGGGTTACTAACACTCATCATCCCAAATTGGGTTTGGATGCTATTCATGAGGGTAATTTGTTCTAACTCTATGGCTTTAGCCATTTTTTTTGTATTTCTATTATGTTGGGATCAAATATGATGGCATAAGCAAAGAATGGATCAATGATAGACAAGTAAAAATTTAAGATGCCACCAAGTTGTGGGTGCATCTCAATTAACACATAAGTGATTTGATGTAGGAATTGTAGGTTGTAATCCTGGACATTTTTCCCAAGTAACTTTCTTAAGCTTGTGAAGTTGCTTGATGCTATGGTTGGGTTAGTGAACTTGTCAAACTAAAGAAAGAACTTATTTTTGAATTATTTCTTTCTTTTAAGAGCTTATTGATGGTTGGGCTAGCAAGGAAATGATCATGTGGCAATTTCTTTCTTTATTTTCTCTTGCATTGCACTAGTGATGGGTAGGCATGTGACCCATGATGACAAACTGCAACAACACACATAGTAGTAGGTTGCTGGTGCTCCATGTGGAAAACAGGTAGTAGGTGGCAATTACACATCGACTATCTATTAGCAGCATGCACGTCAGCAACATCAACCAACATGCAAGATCTAATAGTTTCTGTAGGCCACAATGGATAGAGATGTTATGGCAAGTTGCATCACAAAACAACGATGACATATGTAGACTTGGTGGGCTTCGTGACAATGGGAGCATTCACTACAAAGGATAGTTTCTTCCTTTCTTTATGGCTGTAGTGGGTAGCCTTCTCTCTCTCCCTACATGAGATAATAAGGTACATGAGTAGGAGTTTGAGTAGTAGGTAACACATGCATGGTAGCAGGTGTGGTAGCATGTGCACATCAATGCAGCAATGAAAATAAATAGCCAGCCTCTCCTCTCTCTGAAATAGAAATGAACTAGATGATAGTCAATGGTTGCTATAGGTGATAGTGAGGTGCATGTGGCTACACATGGTTAGTAGTGGTAGATGCAGACACATCAACGATAACGCGTTAGCAGTTGCACCATTATTGGTAGAATGGTGGTGATGGCACAGTGACAAAAATACATAATAGTAGGGTACAAAGGGTGGTAGCATGTTCCCATAGCAAGAACGATCTCCCTCTCTCTTCAGAGCTGCAAGCATGTGGTGGTTGACCATAGTGAGCTATCTCTCTTTCCTCCCTTCTCTTCTCATGTAACGATGTTGTACATGTAGCGAGAAATTAGTGGATGATCAAAGTAGATCTCTCTTTCTTCCTTTCACTCTCTCTTTCTCTCCTTCTTTGGAAATGGTCGAGGTTTTCCTCTTTGGTAGTAAGCACCATTGACAGTGATGGACCAGTGACAGTAGCAGGGAACTAGGAAAAATTTATTTTTTTACTTAACTATTGTATTTTCATGGTGTCTTGAATTTCAAAGATAGTTTACTCAAAGTCCTTAACTTTCTAATTTAATTTATTTTGTTCAAACATCACATAGCCCTCTCCAACTGAGACTATTCCTAGGTTTTCATACCCATATGGAAGGCACCATAGGTAATAGTCTCCTCAAACAAGTTTTTTCCCCAGGTGTTGATGCATCCAAAATTTATGCATCAACACCTTTTTTGGTGCTAGAAGAAGGGCATGACCCATTTCTTGACCCTATTTCAAAACTTGTTTTTTTTTTCTTTTTGCTAAAATCTCTATTTTCAACCCTTGTTTTGGGAAAATATTTTACTTTCATTTCTAAGAATTTTCAAGCCCTTTATTTTTCGATTCCAAAAGTCTATTTCCTAAAATTTCATTACCTGAGTCTCATCACACATTTCTAATCCTATTTTTTTTACCCTTGATTTCTAGTCCTATTTTCATATTTCTGATTTTGGTTGTCCTTACCTAAGTCCTAACTTTGGTAAGGTGGTTTTATTTAATTACTCAATTTTAAATTTATTTTTTAAAAAATTTTCACTTTACAATTTTCCTTTTTAATTTTATAAATATTTCAATTTCACGCATTTATTTTTCTTTTAACTTTTTTTTAAATAGCATATTTTAGTGTTTTTTTCCAATATATATATATAATTTTAATATTTATTTTATTTTTGTTTAATTGTATAGTTTCATTTTAACATTTATATTTTATAATTTTTGTTTTATGAACAAACTCTCCTTTTCCCCTAACTAACCAATTGCCTATCACTTTACACTAAGGAAACAACAAGCTTCACACTTCCCAAGTTCCATCCCTATAAGAACTCAAACTAGGATGGTAGCTAATCAATCCCCAGCTCCCTTGGTAAGCAATCACTTTAACTTTGCTAATTATTACAACATCCCAAAATTACTCCAAAACATAAACTTGTTCTATGACCCCACAATCCCTACTAGTGATGCACGCCAACATATACAATGCTTCGAAACCTT
This sequence comes from Gnetum montanum, assembly GCA_015680685.1. Lineage (NCBI taxonomy): Eukaryota > Viridiplantae > Streptophyta > Gnetopsida > Gnetales > Gnetaceae > Gnetum > Gnetum montanum. The sequence continues at coordinate 464,848 of MNCI01036805.1, forward strand.
GCTAGGCATCCAAAACATTGTCCAAAACAACATAGTATTCAGGGTCTTTGTGATGAATTTTAGGAGCAAAGCCACCCAATGGTCTTTGATGCTTCCAAAAGCCTCTATTGACTCATGGTAAGAATTTAAAAATAAGTTCTTACTTCAGTTTGAAAAGTTCACTAGCCCATCCATAGCATCAAATAGTTTTACAAGCTTAAGGAAAATACTTGGAGAAAATGTTCAGTACTACAACTTAATATTTCTTCATCAACTTGCCTATGTACCAAATGAGATGCGTCCACATCTTGATGGTGTCCTCAACTTCTACTTGTCCACCATTGATCCATTCTTTACCTATGCCATCAAATATGATCTCAACATAACAAAAATACAGGGAGTGATGGCTAAAGTCATGGAGTTAGAACAAATTACCCTTATGAGCAATATCCAAGCCCAATTTTAGATGATAAGCATTAGTAATCCTATGTAATCTAAATTTCTACTCCTACCAACTTTCCAAATGATCAACACTATGTTCCAAACTCCCACTCCTCTTCAACAAACTCAACCTTCAAACAATTACTTTCAAGGTCCCACATCTTCTTCATTTTTTCCATATAACACAGATTTAAATGATGACTAATCAAAGACCTTATTTCAATCCATCATAAACCCAACTAGGATATCTAATCCTATTGAACCCCCAACTCAAACTCAAAACTAGATGATCTAGATATTAACTTCACTATAGAAACTTTCAAATGAAGTAATTGAATTAAAGAGAAATAACAACAAGGATCCTATACAACCGAAAAGCCCAAGTTCATTAGTCAATGATTATTATTGTTGTCTCTATAACACAAGGCAACATTCTGAGAGGACTTGTCCTCAATTCTTGACATTATATGATGATAATTTCCAAAGTCAAAAAAATGGAAAACCCCTTGTTATGGTCCTTAATGTACCTCATGAAATAGAAAATGAAGAGGTTTCCTCATTAGAACAAGTTATGGTAAGTGATCCCAACCCACATAACACTCGCTACCGTAGACTTAGTGACATTGTGATCACCACATAGCAACAAACTAGGAATAATCCTTATACGCTACCAAACAGAAGAGTTTCTAGTCAAAATAATACAAACAACCAAATAGGGCCATCTCAAGTAAACACTCCACAATAGCAAAACTTCCTTTCTCTACCTAGAAGAGCCCCATCTCAATAGGAATCCAAAGATGTACATGAGACTTATAATTTGGTTGAGGATTTAAAAAGATTCAAAGACAACATTCCAATGTATGATCTCCTACACTTTAATGAAATGAAAGAGGTGATTCGGGATATAGTTCATAGACCTAAAACAACAAAAGAAAAATCCTAAAGCCTCGAAAGGCAAGTTCACTTTGTAGAAAGTCCTAACACACTATTAGTATAGATTGCAAATAATTCCATGTCAAGCAAGAAAGATCAACCACCTTTCCTAACAACTCTAATTATTTTAAGAATGAATGTCCACAATTGTTTGATGGGTTTTGGTGCAACTATTTGTGTCATGCCTCTTGAGTTATGTAAGACTTTATGAGCACAAATGATACCACAAATGAAAAGTGTGATTCAACTTGATGGATCTGATGTACCTATAGTGGGGTCATTAAAAGAAGTAAAAGTGCAACTTAAATAATACCCTACATTACATGTTACATAGATATCTTAGTAGTTGATATATCTCCTACTTATGGTGTGCTCTAATATAGGACTTTTGGAAAAAAGTTTGGGGGATGCTTTAGGTGAAATTTCTCAGAACTATTAATCCCTATTAAAGGAAAATCTAAATATATGATTATCCCAAGAAAACCCTTTTACAAGCAAGTGGTAACAACTTTTTATCAACAAAGTAAATCTTTGGGAAACCAAAATACCAATCATTTTGTTGGAATGGTTGAGCTAGGACTTGGTGAATATTTGATGGATGATGATATGGGTGAAGCTCCAAGCATAAACCCTTTTGTGTACACGTATTCTACCCAATATTATCAAGCTTTTAGGAAGTGTGAAAAGGTGTATGAAGATACTTTGTCATATCATCAACATGATGAAAGAACTTTTCTTTTTGGTAACGCACCACCATTAGGAAATGATAAAGACATAAGTGAGATTCTAACCAATGAAATATTAGAAGTTGAACTGGATTTGTATGACATTCATTGTTACCTTGATTAGAGGGTTGATTTTTTGGATTTCATGAACTTAAACAATTGGATACTAAGAGTGGATGATGCCTCTTCCAAGAAAGGATGTGGAACCAGAATAATGCTTATACCTCTTAGTGAAGCTCCTTAAAGCCATCAATTTCATGCAACCTATGACTAATGATGAGTGGCGAGGTACCCCTACACTCAACCATACGAAACGAGCGTAGCATGTGCAATCTGGTCGAACTCCACAGACTAAATGCTTTAACGCCACAAGAAACACTTGGGGTTAATCGTTCGTTGTCTTCCCAGGCTTGCTTGTATGTGTCATGGTGTATGGTTAAGCAAGTCTGAGGTATGTGATTTTTTTTGGTATTTTTCAGTTTATCTCCTAAGCTAAGAGGGAAAGGGTTGAGAAACTAACTAACTCTAACTAATATCCTAAGTCTAAATTAACTAGCGTCAGCATCTGTGCCCACTTACCGTACACACCCTAAGCCATGCAACTGTGGCTACCAAATGCTAATCGTTATTGGGATCACCACACGTAATGCATAAGCTCAAAGTGGTCGTACTGAGGCACCTATTTAGCCTAAGTGTGATAAGCAGCCAATTCCTTGGCTAGCCGTACACACCCGTGGATGCTCGTAGCCAAGTTGTACTTATCCCACGTTCTAGCCTAGCGATGAGTAGCCGATTCCTTGACTAGCCGTACTCATTGGACTACTACTAGGATTACCAAGAGCGGATCCTGGAATACGCTACTAGGTTACCAAGCAGTCACAATGCTCGTAATCAAGTCATACTCGTGCGCACTAGGAAAGCAATAAATAATAATAAAATAAAACCATGTACTACAAGGTTTATCCAATCAAGTTCGTCTTTATTGCCGTACACAACTTGTGTTCAGGTTACAAAGTTGCTCGAATAAAGAGTCGTTCACTCTAGGACTCCTACTATGGGCACATGGGAAATTAATCTAACTCTGGAGTGTTCAAACTGCCAAAGCTTCGCTACTTCTAGCCAGGATTGGGAAATGAAGGGAGTGCCGCCTCTTATTTATAGATATGGCGGTGGACCACGATATTGCGTATGCGATATCACATGGAGAGACGTGATATCACGTACACGATATCACGGCTTGTGCAATCTGTGTCTCATCATACCCCCATGACTGAATGAAAACTTGTCCTCGAGTTCCTTACAATGATATCAGGTAGGTATGGGATTATTAAGGGGAAATGGAATTAATGGAATGACATGTGAACGGTTCCTTATTACAAGACTTGACACAACTGGTGTTCATGACAACAAGGGTGAACACCTTATTACAATGACATCAGACCACATTTGGCAGCTGAGAGAAAAAAGGAGAGAGAATAGAAGAGAAGAAGAGAGAAGAGTCTTGCTGCTACCAACACCTAGATTGTGCCTTCCGTTGGCCATCCGTAAGCGCATTATCCATTCTACTCCTTGCATAGCTGCTTCAGCGCATCCCATTCCAAGTGTTTTCTCTAGGTCCAATCCGTTGTTGTATGATTGCCATCTGCACACACAACACAATCATATATTAGCAAGCATAATTGAATGATTAAGTAAATAATACCTTGCTTCGGTTTAGGTTCATTGGCTAGGTTAAGGTATGGCTGATATGGATCTGGGAAAATGTAGATGATGACTACCGAAGGTGTGGGGGTTAAGAAGGAAAATGAAAAAATCCAAGGCTTAGGAGAAAAATTGAAAAAGCAGGCCCC